>PVJI01013380.1:0-47946 GCA_004026765.1 Micronycteris hirsuta
TGCCCCCTGCGCCCGCCACCCACGGTGCTATTTTCTGTTTCTGCGAACGTGACCACTCTAGGGACCTCCTCTCTGTGGAATCACAGAGCATTTGCTCTGTTGTGCCTGGCTTATTTCACTGTCACAGGATTTCAAACAAGGGCCCCTGGTAATCCTCATGTCAGGTCTGGACCCCTCTTGGAGAAATTCCGGGAGAGGATGGGAGGAGGGGCAGGGAATGTGGCCCTGGTCCCCTCACAGGCCTTGAGGGGGTCGGTGGATAGGGATGGGGAGGGCTGGGGTGAGTCAGGGAGTAGTGGGGGCTGAGAGGTGGGAGGGGGCAGGTGAGGGTGATGGGTGACAGAGGGGCCCTGGGGTGGCTGGTGGCTGGTTTCTGGCCAGCATTGCTCAGCATGGGGTGTTGATGAAGGACTAAGGGCTGAGAGTGGAAGGAAGGTGGAGGAACAGTTGTACGGACTGGTCAGTTCTGGAAAGATCTGTCCATGAGTGTGGTCCCAGGCCAGGATGAGGAGCTGACAAGGGAAAGCCAGAGAAAGGGGCAGCCTGAGATGGGAGGGGAGGGAGGGGGGCCACAGAGGGTGAGAAAAGTCAGGGCGGGCGGTGGGTGAGAGCCCCCTGTGTCCACCCAAGTGGATGCACCCAGGAGGAGCAGGGACCCCACCCCACTCCAGGTCTGGAGGCAAACGGTGGGAAGTCAGGGTCGGTGTGCAGAGTGGGGAGATGCGGGGGACAGGGGGTAGGAGGGAAGGGGGCTTGTGGGCGGGGAGAAGGGTCTGGTACGGAGCCGTTGCAGCAACCGGAGATGGCAGGTACCGTATTCTGCCGTGTATAATGCGCACCCAGGTTTTTGGCCCAAGCTTTCAGGGGAAAGAAAATCCTTCGTTTTAATTTTTTAAATTCAATTATTTATTTATTTATATTTAGATACTTTTGTTTTGGTATTATAAAGGAATTTTAGCATTTACTTTTGAACACACGGATATCGTTATTGCTTTCTAGAATTACATTTTTAATGCATAAGCATAAACAAAAATTAAAAACGTTTATACAGATATGGAATTAGTACTACCCATGTATAATGTGCATCCTTAGTTTTCTCTCAAAAATTTGGGCAAAAAAGTGCACATCATACACTGCAAAACACGATACTTTCTCAGTTTCTGGGGAGCTTGGCTCCAGGGCCCTCGTGGGGAGCGGGCCTGGCAAGGAGGGTGCCCCACCCCACCCCAGGGAGCAAGGGCGGAAGGCCGTCTCTCCCTTTCCCCCATCTGTCATCTCGGCCTTTCTTTATTCACATTCTGTTTTCTTTTCTCAGCTCCCCCTTTCCTCATAGTTCAGTTCTCTCTCTCTTAGCTGTCCGTGAATGGAGCTGAGGTATGCATGGCCGGCGCCTGCAAACACACGGTGGCCCCCACTCGCTGGCCCCCCACGGCATGCCTCGAGGCCCCTGCTCTGCCTCCTATGGGCTGCGTGGCCCTCGGCAGGTCTGCACCTGTCTCTGCACCTCACTTTACCCATTTGTGACGTTTATAGCTATAGTGCCAACCACAGAGGCAGTCGTGAGGACTGAATGAGAGAATCCATGCGCAGGGCTCAGCACGGTGCCGGGCGCAGAGGAAGCAGGCGGCATCCGTTCTCACTCACAGAGCTGTCCAGTGGGTGGGACTTGCTCTGGCTTTTTTCTCCCCTCCCCCCAGCAATGCAAGTAGAGGCTGGGAAAGGAGGCCTAGGCCAGCCGGCCCTGGGCGTAGCCAGCATTGGCAGTGTGCGTGGGCATGGCGTGGGGGTCGCTGGGTTTCAGGTGTGGCTTTTTGGGGGGTGTGGAGCAGCTTCTGGCGTGGAGGGGTTTTCTGGTAGATGAGTTCCTTGAAGGGAAGACAGATTCGGGCTCAGCCAGTGGAGGGCGAGGATGGTTGTACACGCAGCCCAATGCGGACACCTCCTGGGGCCCCACCTGTGAGTCCTGCGGAGACGAGGGCTCTGAGTTGTGCCAGGGAAGCGTGGTTTTACCACAGTCTCTGTAAGGCAGTGAGGGCAAGAGCCGGTACTTTTGTACTTGTCAGCCAGAGGCAGAGAGAGAGGTGTTTTGTCCACCTAGGCATGGAAGGTGCGGTGTCTTTGGTGCATTGAGAACCCGGGAGACACAGTGTGGCTTTAGCCCTTCATGCACGGTCACCGCAGTGCAGTGCCCGGGATGACACAGTGTCTGTCAGAGTGGTGGTACCCTTGCAGGTGGTGGTCAGGGAGGAGGTGCACCCCGCCCAGCAGCAGGCAGTGATCTGGCGCCTGAGGCAGGGGCTGGTGTGGCGGTCTGGGGGCAGTAGTGATGTCTTCAGGCAGCTCAGTGAGCAGAGTGGCCATCCACGGAGGGAGACACTGAGACAGAAATCGTGGCGGACCCGTGGGAGCAGATTGTGTCTGCTTTGGGGGACACGTGAGCAGCTGTGTGAGGACTTCAGGAGTAATTGTGTGTGTGTGTGTGTGTGTGTGTGTGTGTGTGTGTGTGTGTGTGTGTGCGTGCGTGTATTCAAGGGGGTAGGTTTTGGAGAAGGCTGGGACCCCATCATAGTCATCTGAGGCAAGAGTCAATGCACCCCCATTATTACTGTCAAAATCAACCTTAAGCCCAGACTGGGGTGGCCAGCCAAATGGGAGTTTGCACATTACGTTACATTTGCAAGTTACGCCTTTATGAATAAAAGATGATGTTGCCTCTTCCGACTTGAACTGCAAGTTTCCTCTCTCTGTCAGAAAGTTAGAAGTGAGCCACCTTTTCACCTTTACGAGGTCCTTCATTGATTTCCTCTGTGGGATGGAGCTGCTCTCAGACTTCTGGCCTCCAGGACTGTGAGATAGATTTCTGCAGTGCAAGCCGCCCCGTCTATGGCATTTTTGGTCACAGCAGCAGGAACCGCCTAAGATGCCAGGGATGCTGCTGCTGAACACCCTACCATGCACAGGGTGGCCTCCCACAGCCGGGAATTTGTCCAGCACAGACGTTTCACGGGTCGCCGTTGAGAACCCCTGCTCTCTGGTGGCGTGGACGGTGTTTGCAGGCAGAAAGCTCTCCCGCCAGGCCCGTCATCTCCCCAGGGTGCCAGGACCCGCACCCCTGTCCTCTTCCCTGTGACTGCGGGAGGCTGAAGCTCTTGCCCAACAGGAGGTGCCCCCAGATCCTTTCCCTGTGTTGGTGTAAATGAGATCGGAGGCCCTTTTAGCTGGCCGCGGCTGACCCCGGGTGGAGGAGGCATCCCAGGGGGAGCAGCAGGGCGGGGTAGGTCTGGAGGAAGTGCAGCAGCACCTGGTGTCCTCTGTTTATTCTGTTGAAATCCACCAGCTGGGTAAGCATGGGCTTATGGTGAAGGAGTCGGCTCTTTAGAAGTTTTGTTTATCCCCTGAAAGAATAAAGAGATGAGAGGCGAGGCTTGGCAGGAGACAAGGATCTGATGTCCACAGCCGTTCACAAAGTTACTGACCGTGACCACCTGGGACGGCCACCCATGGGACCGTCGCTCAGCACTCAAGCCCCTTTCAGTGGCTGCGGGACAACGCCATCGGATGGCTACGTTAGCTTCGTTTTATGCTTCCCCCTCTTTGTGGTGTGGGCAGCTGGGAGCCAGAGCTCTAGCTTCGGGAGTCATTCTGTAAGCCCCGTAGGCTTTCCCATGCGTTTTTGGTTTCGGATCTAGCACTCGCGCCTGGAGGAACTGCGCGTCCTGCTTTCCCAGGGCTGTCCACTTTGTGAACTCAAGTGGTTTCATGCGTCACCTTCTCTGTCCCTAACCTCTCTCCCTCTCTGGAACAACCTGTTCCTTTTCCCACCCAGTTCCCCCAACCATAGCTGTGATTATGGGCTGGTTATGTGAATGTAATCCCAACATAATCAATACAATGCACATAGTTGTCCCCCAATGGAAGAAGGTTCTGGAGGGCGGGGACCATGTGGTGTGTCCTGTCTTTGAGCCCTGGGCACCGACGCTGGATCTGACCTGAGATCAGGCTTCAGGAAGGGTTTGTTGAGTTGAACTGAACTTCAAGGGACTGAACCATCAGCAACAGTTCCACAGGAAAAATGGCAAGTTTGGGCCACGGCGCGTATGTGGATGAAAGGCGCTGCGGCGCGTCTTCGCAGGGTCTGCCGGGAACTCCCTGAGCGAGGGTCTGCCTCTCTTTCTCAAACCCATTGCAGCTTCCGACATTCTTTCCTCCACGTCAAAAGGCTTGTGTGCTCCATGATGGATGTTTGGGATCTTGGGCGAGCCGTGGTGGAGACTAGAGGCGCTGAGAATTTATGGTGTTTATAGCGTATGCTTTCTAATGAGGTCACTGCAAAAGTTTGACGGTACGATATGTATTTTCTTTGAAAGAAATGCCATTATATTAATTTCAAGGATACACTATAAATATATTGAACTAGACTGTGAGAAAGGACCCAGGCTTTGCCTACCCACCGAGTAAATTGGGTCTTCTAAAAAGAAACTTGGGGTCCACAATGAACAGGCATGTTGTTTGTAAGCAGTTTACTATTATCCCTCATAGTGAAAGTGCTTCCTTATCTTAGTTATACTGTTGATTTGCTTAGTAGCCTCCGTTTAAAATTCTGAGGTGTCCAACCTGCAGCCCGCGGGCCGCATGGGGCCCAGGACGGCTGTGAATGCGGTCCGACACAAAATCGTAATTTTACTTAAAGCCTTATGAGGTTTTTTGGTGATTACAAACACGTGTTACAATGTGTTTAATGTGTGGCCCAAGACAACTCTTCCTCTTCCAGTGTGGCCCGGAGACGCCAAAAGGCTGGACACCCCTGGGAATAGTCACAATTTCTCAGTCATGTTGTCCAAACCCTCTGTGGCCACGTCACCCTTCCTTCCATGTCCTGCAGCGACACCTCTGTGGCTCGCTCGCACCCAACACTTCTCTGCAAGTAGCAATGAGAGTGATTTGCACAAGCAACAGTTTAACCCTGGTGGAAATGAAAGGTCATTGCCAGGCTTGATTCTGCTGACCTCCACGGGAAAGGAGTTCAGCTGGATTGCCAGGTTTTAGCTATCCTGCCCATTCTTTTGGCAGATTGTAGACAATAGCTATTTAATCAACGTAGATGATTCAAGAGCAGCCACATATGTAGACTTGGAGTTCGAAGACCTAAATTCAAATTATCCACCTACTGTGTATTGGTCAGGTGATCTTCTGAAGCTCATTTCACCTGCACATGTCATAAAAAATGTGGCTAAAACGGCCCGGCTGGCTGCTTCAGGACCGCATCACACCTGTAAACAGAAGTAGTGTGTGTTGTATGCATGTGTTGCTGTGATGATTTGCTGTGCAATGTGGCGGCTCTTCCCTAGTTTCCAGTCCTGTAGCTTTAATAAATAGGGACAGAAAACTACTGAGCCGCAGGGCGTGGACGCTGAGCTTTCAATAACTGACCAGGAGGGTTGAGGTGCTGGACTGGCCACCAGAGGTGAAGTGACATGGGGGCAGGGTGGTGGCTGTGCAGTGTGAGAAGGTGGCGGGGACACTGGATTGTGGTGAGAGAGGGAGAGAGACCCTGAAATCAGAGCAGCTCCCGGCGGTGCCGGCCGGCCCTCAGCGGCTACCTCCATGCGGCCACACTCCGTTTTAGAACACGGGAGGGGAAAGACCATTTTAGAGACGCTTCTATTTAAAAGTTTAAACGTCTGTCACTTAAAGGTTTCACCTTCAGCGATTCAGGAAATGCTGCTCTATAAAATGACTCACTCGTTCCCTAAGGGTTTGGCAGGGCCAGGGCCAGGCACAGAGACAGCAATTCCTGGAAGATCATTCCCATTTTGTCGTGGGCTATAACTTGGAGGGAATGTTTTCGAGTTCCCAGGGAGAATGCAGGATACTTTTTAGAAATTAGTTCTGCGGGCCTGAGGCGTTGTCCTCCTGTCACGACTCAGTATGACAGACCCTTTCTCTTAATGTCCCTGAAGAGGCTGTGAGGGTCCAGCTCTGCCACGGTCCAGGGGACAGACGCTGCCTCTGCTTCTGCAGCTCCGGGCCTGGCCTCCGGCTCTGTTATCCTCCAGAGAAAGGTTTTTTTTGTTTAGTTTTAGGTTTTTGTTTCTTTGTTTTTTGCGCACTTTTATCATTTTATAAAGATATCCCCAAAACCAAATTCTTTGCAATTATTACTTTTTTCTTTTTGTGGCTTTACCTAGTTTCCTTTTTTTAAATGATATTTTATTGTGTATGCTGTTACAGTTGTCCCTGCTTTTTCTCCCTTTGCCTGCCTCCACCCAACCCTCCCCGCCCTCCCTCAGGCCATCCCCTCATTATCGTCCGGGTCTAAGGGTCTTTCTTTGGCTGCTCCCTTCGCCTTCTTTTATTTTATACAACTCAAAACTGTTTGAAGTCAAAGGTGAAAGTCACCCCCCTGTTCCCGAGTAGGCCCTGCTTAGCGCGATGACTCTCTCTCCGGGAAAGCGCCCCCCCCCCCCCAGCTGCGTGTCTGTGGGTCCAGGTCTCTGTTCCGGCTGCTGGTGCCCTCGTCCCACCTTTTCACTGGACACTGTCACCAGAGTCTCTCATTTCAGACACAGCAGGTCTTCAGAGTTGTTGGCAGTGCCCACTTCTGTAGCCATTGTGGGCAGGCCTTCGGTGACCTGCGAGAGCGGATTCCTGCACGTAGCCCAGGAAGTAGATTCGACCTCTGTCGGCACTCTTGTGCTCTGACCCGTCTGTGCGCCTAGCCTCCTCCTCCCCTCAGCGAATATTTTTGGTTTCTTGCTCTGCTCTTGGCATTTTTGCCCAGCAGAAGGGCTCGGGTCGAAGTACACGGAGGTCAGGAGAGCCGGAGTCTCCTTTCGGCTGGCTGGCCGTGTGACCCTTCCCATCCCTGGGCCCTTTGGGACCTGGTTTTCTCAATGGAGCAACGAGGAACCAGGCCTGTTTGATCTCCAGGAGCCTTTCTGGTCTGAAACCCCGTGATTTTCCTGATCTCCTTCTACCCTGGGGTGACCCCACTGATCCTGAGGGGAACAGTCAGCTCAGGGCAGGCACAGGGTGGGTGGCCATAGTAGGTTTTGGGTGGTGGGGGGTGGGGGGGCAGACTGGGGAAGCTGGACTTTTTTCCAGAGCCCCTGAGTCAGTTCCTTGTGGTCTGACTTCATTTTTTCCTTTGGAGTGTTGTGAAATCCCAGAACATCACCCACACCCACTTCAGCTCTGAGTACATTCGAGGTGCATTCCAACACCATTTCAACACCGAGTAGGGCCGCTTTGGAGCTTTGGAGAGAATCTCTTTCACCTGTGAGCCTTGGGGCTTGGATAACCAGCCATCCCAGTTTGTCCTGGACTGTGCTGGTTTTACCACTGGAAGTCCCATGTCCCAGGAAACCCCTCAGTCCCTACCAGGTGGTTGGTTCCCCAGCAGTGTTCCGCGTCAGGGCCCAGACAGCTTCCTTAATGGGACGGGCCATGGTTAAATAAAGGAGCCGGCAGGTCGGTGAACCTCAACGGATGCAGACTCCTGGGCCTCACCCCGGAGAGTCAGATTCAATAGATCTGGAGTGGGAACTAGGAATGTGCAGTTAATAAAGGCCCCCAGGTGAGTCTGGGGCAGGTGAATCAGGTACCACACCTGGAGAGACACGCCGTGCTTGGGGCAATGGAGGAGACAGAGTCAGCTCATGCCGTCTCCGAGCTTCTGACCTAGGCAGGTGCAGCCACGCCGGGAAGTGACTTGGCTACGCAGAGAATACAATGGGTCTCTGTCCTCTTCCAGGGCTCACAGCTCGACGCTTGTCTGCTACAGGGCGGACTTGGCCTTCATCTGCAGGGGGCCTGCGGGGGCCATCCCTGCAGCTAACATCAGGCTCTTGTCTCCGAACCACCCCTGCTCTTTCTGCTGAACCGAGTGGCCTCTCGGTGAGGGGACCAAAGGGGACAATGTTGCAGGCCCATGGCTCTGACCTTCTGGTACGGGGGGTAAGGAAGCCACCCTACTCTTCTTCTTGGTAGGCAGCTGTCATTTCTGTTGCTGATGAGCTAAGCCTTTTTCTAAGGTGAATCGGTGAGCAAGAGCGCTTAGTTACAGGGGCAATGTGAAGAGCAGCTGGAGGTGGCCCATGAAGGGCTTGCTTATTCGCTGGCTGCCAAAGGGCAGAGGGACAGAGGCGTCCCTCAGAGGGGAGAGGAATGGACTGACACTCCACAGGCCTTCAGACGAGGAGGAACAGGGGCCACAGGACTTGACATGGTGCCCTGAGGGCAGCCCGCCTCTGTGGCAGCTGGAGCCATGCTTCACAGCTGGCCGGGGTCGGCATGGGGTCCGCCCGCTGCTGTCAGGCCTGGCCGAGGGGGCCGTCTTCGTCTGTCTGGGCCGCTGTAACAACACCGTAGACCGGGTGGCTTACCCACAACAGAACTTTGTTTCTGGTAGTTTGGAGGCCGGAAGTGGGGTGACACAGACATTCAGTCCATTGCAGGGGCCTTCCCGGGACAGGGTCCGAGCGGCCCTGCCAGTGTGGTATGATGGCTGCGACCACCGGCTCGGGAGCTGGCCTGCCTGGGTTGAGGTTCTGTCCCGCTTATCAGCTGGGTGACCTTGGGCAAGTCGCTAACCTCTCTGAGCCCCCGTTTTCCCATTTATAAAATGGGGTGATATTGTCCCTGTGTTGTAAAGAGAATGGAATGATACGAGCCTGTAAACTGCTTAGCCCAGTCCCTGGCACGTAGTAGGGGTTAACTTTTACGATTATTATTGACAGAAACTGGCCCAGGCCAGCCATGTCTCCACTAATTTGCTAGGACTGCTATTTATTTACTTTTAGAGAGAGGGAAAGGGAGGGAGAGAAACGTCAATGTGTGAGAGATACATGGATTGGTTGTCTCTTGCTTGCCCCCAACTCTGCCCTCAATCCAGGCATGTGCCCTAACTGGTAATCGAACCGGTGACCTCTTGGTTCGGAGGCCAGTGCTCAATCCACTGAGCCACACCAGCCACTATAGGACTACTGTAACAAGATACCACAGACGGGGTAGCTTCAACAACAGAACATTATTTCCTCGTGGTTCTGGAGGCTGAAGTCCCAGATTAAGGCATGGGCAGGTTTGGATTCTCCTGAGGTCTCTGTCCTTGGCTTGCAGATGTCCACCTTCTCGCTGTGTCCTCTCGTGGTCCTCTCTCTGTGTGCCTGCATCCTGGTGTCTGACTTTCCTCTTATGAGGACACCAGCCATACTGGATTAGAGCACCCTAATGACCTCACTGTAACTTAGTCACCTCTTTAAAGACCCTATCTTTAAATACAGCCTCATTCTGAAGCAATGGCAGTTAGAGTTTTAACGTATGAGTTTGTGGGCACAATTCAGACCATAACAGGGGACACCCTCAGGGCCAGGATCTTTGAGGGTCACACAGCAAAGGTCCTCCTTAGGGAGCCAGAAATGAAAGTGGGGCCCAAGCCTGACTGGGGAGAGTGGGCCACACTGTGGCTGCCCAGGCAGCCCATCCCATTGCCCTGTGGCCACAGCACCGGGTGCAGTGTGATGGCTGGGTTTCACAGCCGATGGCTGGGTTTGCCTTGGCCCCAACCTGGCGAGCGCGGGTGCGATCAGCAACCTGGGTGCCGTGGGAGGTGAGCGTGGGGGATAGTGGAGGCAAAGAGCAGGTGGGGGCTCTAGAAGAGACATGAGAGTCACATTCCTGTGGATTGTGGGGACAAAACAGAAGCCAAGGCTGCGAGGCAGCACTGGCCCAGCCCCTGGTCCAGCCTTTTAAGGTCCGTGAGACTCTCGTTTCCCTTCAGTGGGTCAGGAAACCCCTTGAAGGGGGCCAGTGTGGTAGGTGTTCCATGTAGGTTTCAGGCCATCCAGGGCCTTGTGGTAGACCTAGTGGATGCACTTCCTTATGAAATGCAAATCCAAGACTTCAGCAGAGAACCAGGTGGCCAGGGTGTGGAGCCTTTTAAAGCCGGGCTGGAACCCAGCGTTGGATTTCAGTTTGCTCTCAATCCCAAAATGAGCTGTGAAGGTCACTTGTCAGGGCCCCTCCCCACGCTTCCCACTCTCCCTCCTCCCTTCTCCTCCACAAGGGTCCTCCTGAGCTCCTTCGTGGATCTCCCCATTGTCTGGGCAGATCTGCCCCTGCAGACCCTGAAAGCCTGGGCATCTCTTTACCTCTCATTTTGCTCCGATTTTGGCTGAAGGAGGGGTCCCAAGGAGGGCATCCTGGGAGAGCGTTGCTGGAGGGAGGGTCAGCGGTTCCGCTTTCACCAGGAAACATTCCACGTCCTTTACCTTCATCTCCAGGCTGTCTGGGTTTCAGCCTCTAGTTCACGTCTCATGTTGTTATCTAAATGCTTTGGATTCTGATACTGTCTCTGTCCTCAGCGATTCTGAGGTGGCTGCGGTTGAAGATGGTGTTCTTTCAGACGTCCTTGGCAGCCTTAGAGTTAACTTGGAGTTGCTGGCTGTGCACACGACAAGCATGTGTAGACACGGCCCTTTCACTGAGATGTGTCCCTGGAGCAGAGCCCCTCAGGCCAGACCCAGGATTCAGCCTACACCTCCTCCTTCCGGAGTCTCCTTGAGTCACCCTCTCCTCTGGGTGAACAGAGCCCCCCGCGCCCGAGGGCTTTCTCAACTCCTATGGACACCAGACTGGAACCTTCTTGGAAGGCAGTGGCGCGGTGCCAAGTTCAAGTCCTTCATCAAATCCTGGCTCTGCGGTTGACTAGCTGGGTCTCTGGGGTTGTTTTCAAGCCTCTGTTCCCTCATTTCTGAGTTGTGTGCCTCACACACATTAAGTACTCAAAAAATTAGGGCTAATTCTTCTTATTATTATTATCATTCATTCAAGTTCTTCAACCCAAACGAAGCTGAGCGTAGTGGTTTCCCCTAGACTGAGGGCATCGGGGTGACAGTGGTCTTCAGGCGCCCGAGCGGGGCTGCCGGCATGCAGTTCCGGCTCCCCCATTTATGAAATGTTCTCCCCTGGCCTCGGCTTCCCCCTTGCTAACAATGGGGACACTCAAGCCACTGCATCATAGTGTTGTGGTAAGGATAAGATGAGGCTCTAAAAGTGAAATGCCGGAGCTGCGGGACGTGCTCAGTGAAGTCCTCGGTCCAGCCCTCGGTTGTCCGTCACTGCCGTTTCTCTGTTCGGAGTAGGGCTGGTGATCTGCCCGCAGGCCTCTAGGAACCTAAGGAACAAAACAAACAAAGGAGCAAAACAGACCCAGAGGCGTGGGAACGGGGAAGAGTCTGACAGTGACCAGAGGGGAAGGGGAGAGGAAGGCGAAGGGTCCAGTCGAGGGACGTGTGGAAGTGACCCATGGACATTGACAGCAGCGTGGGAAGCGACTGTGGGGCTGGGGGTGGGCAGGGTAGCAGAGAGCAATGGGGGAAGAACTGGGACAACTAAAAACAACAACAACAACAACAACAACAATAATAAAAGAATATATTGCTGCCCCGGCCAGTGTGGCTCCGTGGGTTGGGTGTTGTCCAGCAAACCAAAAGTTCATCGGTTCAATTCCTGGTCGGGGCATAGGTCAAGGTTGTGGCTTTGGTCCCTGGTCCGGGCGCAATCGAGAGGCAACTGATCAATGTTTCTCTCACATATCAATGTTTCTCTCCCTCTCTTTCTCTCTCTAATAAGTAAATGAATAAATCTTAAAAAAAGAGAGAGAGAGAATATATTGCTACGGACCTGTCATAGCCCTGAAGTGCCATCCACCCTGTGAGATTAATTTTTCTTTGGAGACTAAAGGCTTTTGGTCTCCGAGGGAATCGTTAAGAGGCAGCCACTTCAATCCAGCCGCTGTCCGGCCACGTGGCTGGCTGGGCAGGAGCCTGGGATGGCACAGGGTGAGCATCTGGGGCTGGGGAGGGCTCTGGGAGAAGCAACAGGCGGGGGTGGGGTGGGTGGGAGGGACACAACCTTTTCTCTGATGCGGCATTTGGCCCTGGGCTTGTGTTCCTCACACGCACACGTCATTGGTTTTCTTTCAACTGCAGTCTTGCCCCCACGATCGTTGTGAAGTTTGGGTGCAGGAGAGACGTGCTGAGACCTGTCCTTGGCACATGGAGGTGATACCGCTGAGCCCTGGCGGGAAGGACCAGCCAGAGATGTTGGCTGTTCCTCGGATCTTGAACTGGGCTCTCCACCAACCTTCCCATGACCGCTTTAGAGAAATGCGACGAGCTTTTGACTGTACTTCAGTCAGCATACACTGAGTGTCTGATGCTCAGTTAAACGCCTAGAATGCAAATGGAGAGAGAGATGTCCCAGTTGGGAAAGTCCCACAGGCCTGCGGCCTGTGGCTCTTGGGCCTCTCTGCCAACAGCTTCCTGTCTCCTGCCTGTTCTGGGCACAGGGACAGCAGGAGCAGTGGCTGGAACACCCGGAGGTGTACCGACTCAGGGTCTGTTCAGGAAGTGAGTGGCACTGGGTGGCTAGCGGAGGAGTGGGTGTGGGTGGGCCTCCTGTGGGACCAGGGTGTCCTTGTTCTTGGGGAGTGGGAGCTGAAACTGTTTGTACCCTAACAAACTGTCTTAAATTCCATCTTCAACCAACCCTTTTGATAAAGAGAAGAAAAGTGTAGGTAAGGGGATTGGAATTCAGGGGAAAAGTTCATCAGATAAAAGCTGCAGCCTTCTTTCTTCTCTGTCCTGGGCGGTGGTCTATCTGTGGCATCTCACCCTGGAGCAGAAGGGCTCAGATAGCATCTTGAATAGCTTGCAGTCCTCCTGACGCACAAGGTGGAACTGCTGATGGTCTCCTGGAGTCAGGCTGGGTCCTACCTTCAGTTCCTGAAACAATAGCTTTTCACACTCATTGATTACTAAGCTTATTGGCTATCATTTGAAACTGAAATTTTTCCAACATTTGAGTCCCCCATCAGAGACACCAGAAGTGTTCTTACAGGAAAATGACATGAGCTGACTTTTGTTTTTATTTTAAAAAACATTTACTTATTTTTATTTTTATTTTTTTTTATTTTTTTGATTTTTTTTTTTTAAAGATTTTATTTATTTATTTTCAGAGAGAGGAGAAGGGAGGGAGAAAGAGTAATGTATGGTTGCCTCTCACATGGTCCTCACTGGGGACCTGGCCCGCAACCCAAGCATGTGCCCCGACTGGGAATCAAACCGGGACCCTCTGGTTCCCAGCCCGCACTCAATCCACTGAGCTACACCAGCTGGGCATTTACTTATTTTTAGATAGAGGAAGGGAGGGAGAGAGAGGAGAGAAACATCCCTGTGTGAGAGAAACATCCATCCTAATCCCGTTGCCTCTCACAGGCGCCCCCGCCGGGGACCAGGCTGAAGCCCAGGCCTGCGCCTGCCAGGAATGGCGTGGCGGGGCAACGCCCAAGCTCCGGGGCCACGCCCGTCAGGGCTGACTTTGTTTTTTCCAGCATAGTCTTGGTAGTAGCATCACAATGCTCAGTACCGAGCACTTCCCTTGTGACAGGCTTAGCTAAATGCATTCAAGTGAGCTATCTCACTTAACCCCATTTTACAGATGAGGCTGGGCCAGGCCGCAAAGCCGCGTCCTGTAGCAGCAGGGCTGGGACAAACCCCCGTCCATCCGGCCACTCGCTGTGAGCAGCTGGCTCCGCAGCCTCCCTGAACCTCAGCGCCCTCATCTGTCATAGCTACACCACGGGGTGCTTTTACTCCCCAGGGGAATGTATTCCAAGTGCTTAGCACGGTGCCTGGCACACTGTAGTGCTCAGTAAATGCTAGCCGTGTCTCTGTTCCTGCTATTATCTGTTTCACAGAGTGCCCCCCTGGCACGCCAGGTATTGGGTGGTACCTTTAAGTTTGAAACCACACAGGCCCGCATGAGTAAGCTGGGCGAGTGAAGCCACCCCCCTCAAAGCAGGGTGCTGCACAGGCGGCTTCCTGTATCCTCCCCTGTTGCCGTGGTTACCAGCCTGGGCACCTGGCTCTCGCTCTGTCGCCGAGCCCTCTCCAGCTCCGGTCAGGGTGACCCCGTTCCCTCCTGGCGTGGCTTCACGAGCTGCTTCTCTGAGGTTGCCTCCCGCACGCCCTGGTCTTGGTTTGGTTCTGGCTGAGCTGGGGCAACGGGAGACTGTGACTGCTGCCGGGGGGCAAGGCGAAGGATGGAAGGGCCCCGGCCGTGAGGTTGAGGGTGACGGCAGATACCAGATACGTTTAGGAGATGTTTTGGATTTAGGACTGATAGGAGGTGACCATCTAATCCCACGAGAAGAGAGGAGTGAACCACGAACACTCTAACTTGAAGGGCCTTGTGGCTGTGCTCCCGTCCCTTGCCGGGTGCCGCGTGTGGTCCATCCCCTCCATTCCCAGGGCTTTACGCGCCTTGTCTGGGCTGACAGCCGCCCAGCTCCCAGCTCCCTGAGCCCCAGCCCTGACTGCTTTCCTGTCCCTTGCTCTCTCTACTTGGATGTCCCTCAGGCACGTCCAACACAGTATTTCCAAAACGGAACTCCAAAAATGATTTGGCCCCCTTGCTCCCGAACTTGTGTCCCCACCTTGGTCAGTGGTACTGCTTGCGCTTGTGTTCAAGCTAGAAAATCGGAGCATCCTCCCCGATGCCTCCCTTCTCCTCACCCCGTGTAGCCCACTCCTCAGTAAGTTCCACCATTTCTGCCTCAGGAGCACATCGCCTCTCACCACCTGCACCGCCACCATCCTAGGTCGAGCCGCCCCCATCCCTCACCTGGGTGGCTGAGTCCACACTGCCTCCCCCTTCCACTCTGGCTCCAAATTCCAGCCCCAGGGGATCTTTTGGGAATACAGATTTGATTGTTAATCCTTTTACCTAATGACTTCCAACTATACCACCATCCCATGGCTTACAAGGTTCTACGTTGGCCCCAACTGGTGTGGCTCATGGGTTGGGTGTCATCCTGCAAACTGAAGGTCCCTCTGGTTCAATTTCCGGTCAGGGCACATGCCTGGGTTTCGGGCCAGGTCCCGAGTGGGCAGCATGTGAGAGGCAACCAATTGATGTTTCCCTCTCTTTCTCCCTCCCTTCCCCTCTCTCTAAAAATAAATAAATAAAATCTTAAAAAGAAAACCCCAAGGCTCTACAGTGGGTCTCAGCTTTGCCTGACTTCCCTCCTCCCTGTCACTTCCTTCCCTTTAGCCTCACTGGCTTCCCTGTGGTCCCCGTGACGCATCAAGCTTTCCTTCCTCGGGCCTCCCCACGGTTCACCCCCATTCCCACCGGCGGGAATGCTCTGCCTCACCTTCGCGTGGTTGGTGCCTCCTCATCCCTCAGTCTCAGAGTTCCCTCTCCGGTCGCTCCCTGCCCACGACCTAAGGAGGGTCTGCCTTCTTCTCAATACCCTCTTTAGCCAAACATTTCACCCAGAGCACACACTGGTCTCAACTTGACCTTTTTTATTTGTTCACCTGGTTTATTTTCTGTCTCCCCCACTAGGGTTTCAACTCTGCAAGGTCAGCCTGGCACCTCAGAGGTGCCACCAGGTGTTTGTTGGCCTCCCAAACAGGCACGCACCTCGTCGATGCTGAGGGCCCAGAGAATACAGATGTTCAAGGGGCGGGCAGAGCGGCTGTCAAGGAGACTTGAGGATGAGGGACAGGAGGCTAGTGTCAGTAGCTGAGAGAGAAGGGATGCATCAGTTGGGGATGCTTTTGGCTGCAGGTAACAGCACACCTGCCCTATGGGGCACTGACAAGAGAACTACCAGTACTTTCCTCATAGCAGGGACGTGCAAAGTTCTGGGCAGCGTCTCTGAGGTCCTCCTGGCCTTCCTGCAGCTGCACGAAGCATCACATCCTCACGTGACTGAGTTCAAGGACAAGCAACAGAGAGCAGCATATTCTCCTCACTCGTCTCCCTCTTGCTGGTGGGGGGTTGGGTGATGGTGGAGGGGTTGTCCCCAGGAGGTCCCCCCAGTCTTCCCCCATATTCTACTGGTCAGAAAGGACGCATGCGTGCCCTTGGGCCAGGGCATGTGCCCGTCTTGCCAACATAAAAGAATCTCTTTCCTGCCTTTGAACAGAGCTGTGGTTCTGCCCGCTGAGGAGCGGGGATGGCTTTGAGGAAGCAATGAACAGTGCTTGGCCTGGGCCCACTTCACAAGGAGGAGGCTTTCTCTGTCGGGTTAGTTGATGCAGGGAAGTCAGAGTGATGGCTCTTGAGAAGTGGCTGCTGGATTTGACGTTTATAGACTGTTTGTGGCCCTTGGGAGGTTGGTCCCCTGGGAGTGGCTGCCTGGGCTGCACACTGCCCGGGGCTGAGGATTTACAGCGGGGTGAAGATAGATTACCGGGAAGTCAGGTGTGAAAGGGAAGAGGAGAGAAGGGACAGTGTTGGGGCGCAGGAGGCAGGTGTAAGTGTCTGAATCTTCAGTTTGGGGCAAACTTGAAGATGCTGGTGGATAGGCTGAGCCAAAGAAGCCAGCAGGAGAGAGAGGGCAAAGGTTGTGAAGAAGGACGGGCCAGTCGGTTCCCGGCCCTAAAAGATACGGGGCAGGCATCAGGTGCAGGAGAGGTGAGGCCGTCCCTGGAGCAGGCAGTCAGCTGCCTTCTGAGATGGGAAGGGGGCGGGAGGGTGAAGACACCCAGTTGGGCCGGAGAGCCCTGTCACTTTCCTTTGTGTGACAGTGGGCTCCTTTAGATACTGAATGACCTTGACCTTTCTGTTAACCTTTATTTTTACATTCTGATAGAACAGACGGAAAAATGCAAGTCACATTTGTGTGGCTGTACACTGGAGAAAGCTCCTTGGGTTTTCTTTCTTTCTTTTAAAAAATATTTTATTTATTTACTTTCAAGAGAAGGAGGGAGAAGGAAAAGGAAAGAAACACGGGCCAGTTGTGTCTCGCACGCAACCTAGGCATGTGCCCTGACCTGGGATCAAACCCGTGGCCTTTTGGTTCAAAGGCTGATGCTCAGTTCACTGAGCCACACCAGCCAGGGCCGACCCTTGGGTTTTCTTGTTCAGATAAATGCAGCCGCCCAGGGCATGGGCAGGGCCGTGGCTATTGCATGATACTTACCAGACAGAGGGTGCAGGTCACTTAGCAGATAGAGCCGCCAAACCCTGCAACCCACGGGCAGCGGGGTGGACGGGGAGAGCCCCGGCTGATCGGGGCAGAGAAGACCCAGGTGCCACGTCCAGGCCCACCACTTACCAGCGGGCGTTCATGGGTATCGTCTGCAGAGGCTTGGGTTGTGGCAACTCAGCTCCTCCCTCTCCGCCCACAGTGATAAAATGTGCTGGCTCCTCATAGGGAATTATGGCAATGCCTTCTCGCCCCGTCCCCCACCCTTCTCTGGGGCGTTTGACCCGGCTCCGTAACCCCCGGAGCAGAACAGTGTACTCCTTCATCCTCAGCCCTGGTCCCTCGCTTCTGGCATCTTTTCTCCTTTGTTTTGGGGAATGATGGCATCGGGCCCGGCTAGTAGGACTGGGAGCCAAACCTTTCTCCTCTGTTTGTTCAGATGGTAGCTATGGATGCAGCGAAAAGCAAACAGAAGTTTGAGTAGATACGTGAGCTCGATACCCCACATTTAAAATGTGTCTACTTACGTAGGAGGCCGAAACACAACATTATGTTAAAATGAATAATAACCCCGACAGAAAAAAAAGTGCATTTTTTAGAAAATGTTCTTATCCACTAATTCTCCATGTGTCTCGCCTCAAAGCCCTGTAATGTCCCCCTCACATCACGCGCCCTCTCTGCAAGGTGAGCTTTCTGAAAGGGACGCTCCTTCTCCTGGGTCACATTCCTTCTCTAGCACCTGGGGCAGGGCTTTGACCTGTGGAGGGCTCTGTGCTTGTCCCACGAAGTCACTGGGGGAGGTTGACGTTGGTAAGAAGTGAGGAGAAGGGTCATGTGGTCCCATCAAAGCCGCCCCAGTCAGATCAGTCCTGGCCATCGTGGTGGCCTGGACCTCAGGGATGTCTTCAGGCTATCAGTGAGTGAAGCCTTTGGCAAAGGGCCCTGATGGAATCAGTTGCCAACAGAGTGCCCGTGACTGGTCTGCGCTGTGCCTTGTGGGAAGGGAGCCTCAGGTGTGTCTCTGCCTCCTCAGTGAAAAGCTGGACAAAGGAAATGGACACGGAATCCACGGAAAACAAGCGTGACCTCCGGGACCAGCCCTGCCCTGCAGCGCGGATGGACGTCCTGGAGGCCAGGCAGCTGCTGGGTGGGGCACACGGTCAGCTTAATCTCCTGGCAGCCGTGGCAGGAGAAAGGAGAATCTGATATTCATTGTGTGGTGGTTTCTAATTTCCTTCTGCTTTCGAGATCCTCTTCTGAGAGAGAACAATGTCCCGAACAAGGCCTGGGCTTCCTTGCGGGCACCCGGCCAGCTGCGGGGAAGGCGGTGCCCAAGAGAATACAATGGCCGGGCAGATGGCCTTTGACTCCCGTGTCCTCTGAGAGTCACTGGGGTTGGTGGCCCCTTCAAACCCCGGCTGTTGTTTGTCGTTCTATATCTGGGCCTTGGAGCAAGTCCGCCCCCATCTCATGGATGAGTGTAATTTTTAAACTGTCTCTATTTGCCAAGGAGGGACTTTCCTTCCTGTGCCACCAGGGTTCCTCTGAGGCTGGGTGGGCGGAGGGGGCCCTAGAACCCACAGGACTCCCTCTAGGATGGAGATCCTGGGGCCACGAGGCCCCTGCACGCCACTGTGTACCCAGCAGGAGGGGGACAGTGTTGGGTCTTTGCGCACATGGACCAGGTGGGGTCCAGACCACAAGCCAGTGTCTGGGAGGCATCCTCAGCCGAGGATCCTGGGCTGACGTCTCCCTAGCCAGGGCCTCGTAAGGCCAGCCAGGGCAGAAGGCCCAGGACAGTGTCCAAGGATTGGGGTGGGGTTTCCTCATTCCTTTCTTCGCACTTGGCCTCTAGCCGTGGATCTCACAGCACTGATCAGCCTTGCTTCTTGCTTGTCAGCAGAAAGCAGGGAACCCGAAGCGAGCAACTCACAGTGCACAGGGGCAGGAGAGGGCCTGGGGCCTATTCGATTGCGACCTTCGAGTCTGCAGGGCTTTGCTGAGAAGGATGCCGTGAGGGTGGCCAGTGGGGATGAGAGGAGTGAGCGGGCGACTCGGCCCACAGGGGCCTGGAAGGGTCTTTAAGATGTGAGCAGACCAGAGCAGGGCTATGCATGGCTTACGTCACTCGAGCGCATGGTCACTCTTTCTGCCACACCCATATCCTCTTCATTCGATCGTTCTCTGTGTAAGTGAATTTATTTTAAAAACCTGACATTTAATTTAGAAGAAACCGTTATGCCATAAATGAAACCTGGGACTTTTCTAATAAGCACAGCAAGTTCATAACGTAAAATAAAGGTTAAAATAAATCCGTCATCTACCACTGAAACCTTGAACGCCACCCAAGGCTTCGCGTATGTTTGTAATGTAGGCTTTTACACACAAGGGGTCCCGTGCGTGTCTGATGGTGACGTCGGGGTGAGCCTGGTGTTGGTAAGAAGCAAAGGGCAGGGCCTCTGTGCCGACTGCGGCCCCGTCAGAGGTGCTCCCGGGAGAGCATTCCGCTGCTTGACCGAGGGCGCCCGGCTCTGTGTCAGCATGTCCAGCGCGGGAGAATGGCCGTCTCCTTCCGAGGCTGGGTGAAGGCGGGCTGAGTGCACACATTTATACGGCATTTGGAACAGTGCCTAGTGCATGGTAAGTGCTCCGCAAGGGTTCACACCCACCATGACTTGGGAGACTCTGGCTGAGGGCTCTCAGTCCCCCAGGGGGTCCCGTCACCTGCCTGCCTGGGGACAGCGCCCCGCCAGACAAGGTCCCCAGGCTCCTTCTCACCCTCCGTGGACTTCCGTTGCTCCCCACCTCCTCCACGGACACAGCGGCAGCCAAGTGGCACGACTGTCCTCTCCCTCACGATTATAGGGTTGGACTAATATGAGGTCACGGTGTTAGTCATCATGAAGCATCTCCGCTGGAGTCGATGGTCATCTTCGTCCAATGGAGGCTCTGGAATGGGCTCCCAGGGGTGGCCACCGGCATGCATGTGCTGGGGGCTTGTCAGATCTGGGCCTGCTGCTCCATCTGAGCAGCCCTGGGCTCTTTCTGGAATGGGACTCATGGCTTGGAGGGAGAAAGGAGCTGTGGGAAGCCATCCCAGGCCCCCGGGGTTGAGGGGGGGCAGCCTGGAAACTCTGCCTCAGGCCCTGGAATTTTGACTTCCTGTTTGGCCTGGTACTTGCCCTACCCCCCATATAGGGCTCCGACACATCCTCTCCCTCCCCCTCTCAGGATCTATTTCCTCATCTGTAAAATGAGGGGGTTGATTGTATTTAAGGCCCCTTCAGGCTTGGGAAAGCTATGATTCACCTCCCAGCCACCCCCTCACTTTCTCCCCAGGCCTCTTGATTGATGGGAGAAGAAAGGTAGAAAGGAAGAGAGAAGTGGGGAGAGCTGTGCACCCCCCAGTGTACCGCACAGGCCCCACAACACACGGCTGGTTCGAATGATCAGTAGTGCTGCAGCTGAGAATGCCTGCTCTGGGGCAGGAGAGACAGGAGGGAAGAAAAGGTTTGGAAGGCAAATGCCTTCCAAATGATGGGTGTCCTGCAGACGATGCATGGCTGGATGAATGATGATGAAAGAGAAAATTCAGGGAGCGAAGAAAATGCCTGGGAAAAGCTGTTAAAGTGGAGGAGGAGAAGTTGCTAGGATGGGAAGGAAGTGTCTGCCAAGTGTCTGCAAAGCTGGGGTTGTTAGCCTGAGCTGCGGGCCAGGGAGTCCACACCAGTGCAGGGGGGTGGGGGTGGGGATTTCTCTCCTGCCCGCTCCTTCCCGGTTCACTGTGGAGGTTGTCACCCTACCTGCCCTTCTTTAGGGGCTCCCCTCTGGAATTTCAGCAGTGCAGCCCATTGGAAATGGTGTGGGTTGGGTGGGGTCGGGGAGCCGCAAGTTGCCCCTGGGCTAAGAGGCTGGATGGTCGGAGACTAAGGCAGCCATTCATACATCAGGCAGGGTGAATTTTCCTATGAGACCTCTGCTCCGTACTGAAGTAGCAACACATCGGTTCAGCTGCCTGCGACTCCAGAGGAAGATGTCAGAAAAGCAAGAGTAGAAGAAACTAACACAGTCGGGGTGGGGGGGACGGGGACTGAAGTTCAGCACAGGGAGCACAGTCAGTAACGTTGTAACAACTGTGTTCGGTGCCGGCTGGGGACTGGAAGTACCGGGGGACACTTTGTAAAATACATGGTTGTCTAACCGCTGTGCTGCGCACCTGAAACTAATGCGATACTGAATGTCAATTGTAATTCAAAAATAAAGTTAAAAAAAGAAATGAACATAGAGAGAATGTCTTCATGCCCTTGGAGCTGAGCAGTAATTTCTAACACAGAGTAGCCACAGCACCAAAAAAATCGATCAACTGGATTTTATCAGAACGAAAAGCATCTCTTCCTCAAAGGCACCGTTAAAAGCGCAGAACGGCAAGGCCCGGCCACAGAGACATGGTCTGCACTGAACGCATCAGAGTGTGCGAGGAGCCACTAGACAGATGACCCAGTAAAAACTGGGCCCGAGACTTCCCACGCACAGAGCCCAGCCGGATGGCCAAATACCCTGTGGAAAAGCCCGCCACATTGTCACTCACCAGGAAGATACAAGGTAGAGTGACAAGGAGGTACCACGCTCCACCCACCAGAACGGCTAAAATGAACAGAGTGACGCCACCAAGTGCCACTGAAGATAGGGAGTGACTGAAACGATCCAGCTTTGCCGAGGGGTGTACGGTGGCTCAGCCACTTAGGGCAGCTGTTTGGCCAATTCCATTCATGCGGAAGCTGTGCTCGCTGGATAAGCCGGTAACCCCACCCCCGGGCTGGGCACGCGTGTGCGCCCCAGAGACGGGTGCTGGTGCCAACACAGACATGTGCACACGAGTGTTCGAAGGACTTGTCTCCACACTTGACGCCCCCGGAGGTATGTTCATATGAGAATGAGTCTCACGCTGTCCGTTTGAGACGAGTGCCGTTCCCTGACTGGGAACTGAACCGGGGACCTTTTGGTCTGCGGGACGGTGGCCAACGCCCTGAACCACACCGGTCAGGGCTTAGATGCCGTTGCTTGAAGAGAACTTCGGTTTGTGTCCTGATATTCCCAGAACTCAAATCCCTCCACCATCTTACAAAACAAAGCACGGAAGGGAGGCTCATGCCCTCTACCCACTCTGCCCATGACCTTGTTTCAGCCAGGCGACGAGCCCGTGGTTTCCGGCCCACCCTGGTCATCCTCGCTGTTCTGTGCTGTAAATCCTCTGAGAATGCTGAGTACTGAATATTGAGAGTATCGACGGTTGGCTATAGCAGTCAATATTGTGAGCCAGGTGTGACCTCCATGTCTCTTCCTCTTAAGCTGTGAGGCTCTCAGGAAGTTATTTAATTTCCTAAAACCTGTGTTTCCTTGGCTGTAAAACAGGGACTGTGGGACTTAGCCTTACAGTTTTAGGGTGAGGGCTCGTGGGGGGTCACACATAAGAACCCAGCTAAGCCTCCGGGTCCCAGCAAATGCTCAGTAAAAGGCAGTGTTACATGTCAAAGCGTCCACGTTACCGATGCCCAGTTCCTTCCAAGTCTCTAAAAGAGGCCGTGGCGCCTTTCTGTTCTAAAGTGGCGGTCCCCAGCTGTTTTTGGCACCAGGGATGGGTGTCATGGAAGACATTTTTTTTCATGGACCCGGCGGTGGGGGTGGCGGGGAGGAGAGGTGGCTTTCTAGCCTGCCACCAGATGCAGCTTCATTGTCACTTGCCACTCGTGGGTAGGGTTTTGATATGAGTCTGCAAGCAATGGATTTATTATGGTCTCTGCTCACGATGATCCGTATTTGCAGCCACTCCCCAGTGCTGGCGTCACCGCCTCGGCTCCGCCTCAGCTCAGCAGGTATCAGCTTCTCATAAGGAGCGTGCAACCTAGGTCCCTCGAATGCAAGGCGCAGTTCTCAGTAGGGTTCACGCGGCTATGAGCATCTGTTGCCGCGGCTGATCTGACAGGAGGCGGAGCTCCGGCGGTAGCATGAGCGATGGGGAGTGGCTGTAAACACTGAGGAAGCTGCGCTTGCTCAACCGCCGCCCACCTTCTGCTGTGCGGCCTGGTTTCTAACAGGCCCCTGTTCTGAAGTATGCGACAGACATCTGAAATGAGGCATGGAAGGAATGACAGGCTCTCAGAGCTGCGGTGAGGGCGAGCATGGGGAGGTCATTTTCAATGAGGTTGATCAGCAAGGAGGTGTTTGTGAGGGCCTTCAAGAATGGGTAGGGGTTAGCCCTGGCTCGTGTGGCTCAGTGGGTTGAGTGCTGGCCTTTGAACCAAAGGGTCACCAGTTCGATTCCCAGTCAGGGCACATGACTGGGTTGCAGGCCAGGTCTCCAGTACGGGGCATGCAAGAGGCAACCACACATTGATATTTCTCTCCCTCTCTTTCTCCTTCTCTTACCCTCTCTCTCAAAAATGAATAAATAAAAAAATGGGTAGTCACAGACCATTGTCAGTTGGAGGAGGGGAGGAGGTAGTACCTAGAGAGCAAAGGGACTTTGGGGGTGGCCAGCGGGCCACTGTGGTCGGCGGCTAAAGTTTATGTAGGAAGTTGCAGACGGTGGAGCTGGAAAGGGAGCTTCTGATGGGGTCCCCCTGAGAAAGCAGGACCTTTTCTACCAGAAGCCTCCGGGTGTTCTTGAGCAGGGGAGGTGTGAGATGAGGCCAGGGGTGTGCACAGCCCCCCAGGGGGGGGGCGCGGGCAGGGGGGCTGTGTGAGAGCAGCTAGCCTAGGAGGCCGGGGAGGAGAGCAGCCCAGGAGGTGCGGGCGGTGGCGTGGGGAGGGAGGTAAGGGAGACGGGGCGGCGAAGGGCCCCTGAAGTCTTGGAGCCCATTTCCCGAGTTTATGAAGCAGACAGGGAGGCAGAGAGCAAGTCCGTTTGGAGATGACAATGAAAGGAATTTCTTGCTCTCTGTGACTGAAGGGGGGCCTCTCACCCCTTCCTTGATTCCTCACTTTCTCCGGTCTGCCTGTTGCGTGCTCTCATAACACATCGTCCTCTTCTGGTCTCAGACTTGTCGGGGGCACTCAAAGGGCAGATACGGGCTTTCTCCAAGCTTCCTTTCCTCCCTCTCCACACGGGAACCGCGCAGAGGGGGTCGTGGCAAGACCCCAACGGATCCAAAGGCAGAATCCTTTCCAAACCCACCCCTCCCAAAGGCAGGAGTTTGTTAAGAGGCTCTCCCAAGGGGAAGGCTGGGTGGACCCTTTGCAGCCCATGCAGAGTGAGAAAACAGCCTCCCAACGTTAGGGAGGGATGCAAACAGTATTTTCAATAAAAATCTGTTTGTTATTGTTGTTTTACAGGACCGTAGCCAAGACCAGGAAGAAAACCGCCCCCTCGGAAGGCTGTTTTTGTGACTGTTCTTTGGAGCATTGTTCTAAAAATGGGAAATTATATGTTGCCGTGCCAGAGCAAACTGACACCTGCAGCTCACGGAACACCTTGCACGAGGCGGCTCTCAGAGCCCCGGCTGGCTCTGGAGGCAGCAGAGCGGCCCCGGAAGTGCCATCTGCTGCGTTTCTTCACCTCTGAGCGGAATTAACATTGGTTACAGATTGTTCTCCACTCATCCACTCAATAAACATACACTGGATCAGCCGTGGGGGTTCTGTCTGTTCCTTTCTCTGGCGTTGTCAGGACCCCAGGAGAGTCGGCTATAGGCTGGGGGCCTCTGGTCACTGTTCTTCGGTTTTCGGAGTTGGCGTGTGACTTCCGGAGAACCTCAGCACGTTCTCTCTGTCCTCTCCTTGCTTTCCCCGTCTTTCTTCCCGCCCGCCCTCCCTCTCTTCTCTTTCTTCTCTATTAGTCCACAAAAATAACATGCTTATATGTTATTTTTAACATGCCCATCAATCCATTTCTTTAGGCATATGTTTTACTTTTTATTTTTTCAAAGTTACCAGTCACTGGGGTCCAGTCTGAAATTCCTGGCCCACGATGTGAGACATCCAAAGATACTTTCCTGGTTATCTGATTAATAGTCAACATTAATCAACACTGATATAATTACAAAATAATCACGTCTTGCAAGGCATCCCACGTGCCACGAATATATTTCAGACGGATGCGTGGTTTCAAAGGAGTCCAGTTTCATAAGCTGATCTCATCTTCGTCAGAAACAAGAAGGAAGAGGGGCGCGATGGGAAAGGATACATTCCGAGCTTTTCGGAGCGTGTTGACTTCAGTTAGAACTTCCTGTCCATGAAGTGAGTGCATTCTTTCAATGGGCTGGCCGGGGAGTGGTGGCGGATCTTTTCTGGGAGCCAGGGCCATCTCTCGGGGACCACTCCGTCACCGACGCGGTCCCGCCTGGAAGGCAGAGATGGAATAACAGGCTGTCTCGTCCTGCCATGTGCTTAGTCTACCGTCTTGGTTTCTATGTCATGAGAGGCCCCACAGGAGGACCCCGCTGTGCTGGAGCCCACGAGGGATGCATTTCCCTTTTGCTTATTTGGATTTTCTTTTCTTTAAGATTTTATTTATCCATTTTTAGACAGAGGGGAAGAGAAGGAGAAAGAGAGGGAGAGAAATATAAATGTGTAGCTGCCTCTCGCATGCCCCATACCGGGGACCTGGCCTGCAACCCAAGCATGTGCCCTGACTGGGAGTTGAACTGGCGACCCTGTGGTTTGCAGCCCACGCCCAATCCCCTGAGCCACACCAGTCAGGGCTATTTGGATTTTCTAAATATTTTTTCAATGAGGTGCAAGAGAACAAAAAATTTGATCACGCCTTCCTGGGAATCACGTTCTAGAGGCAGAAGCAGCTGTAAGCAAACGTGCCACAGGGAGGCAGATGCGTGACAGAGCCCAGGTCATTGTGACCGGTGGCAGAGAGAGCCTCTGGGCCTCGGGCACCAAGGCAGAATGGGGAGTGCCCGGGAGCTGAGCATTGAAGGAATCTGAGGGTTGCCAGATTTAGCCGATGAAAATACAGGATGCCTGGTTAAATTTCAATTTTAGATAAATAATGAATTACTGTTTCGTATAAGCAGGTCCCCAATATTGCACAGGTGGCGGAGGCTGGGGTTTGGGTCTTTAGGTGACTTCGGGAAGGCGTGGCACTTCAGTCGGTGGGAATAGCCTGTGCAAAGGTGTGGGGGTGTGAACGGCATAGATTTGTTGCCTGTTTCGAATATTGGTGTGTATGAGTCATAGCAACGCAGGTTGTCACTTGAGGAAGGAAGTCTGCCTGCCAAGACCTGTTCTGGGCTTGTAGCATCAGGAGATTTCCCCTTCGCTCTCCTTTCTTTGCTTCAGCCCCTCTTCCGTGGACCTGGGGCTGGCAGGAGAACGCATGAGAAGGGGGGTGTGGGTTATCCGAGACAGCACCGGCAGGGTCTGTCTCATGGCTTTGTGGCTGAGAACCTGCTTCGGGGACAAAATGAGCAGGGTTCCATGTCTTGGAGCGACAACCGCAAGCAGAAGCACATTTATTAATGAGAAATGCGAAGGTCTGGTGGGCCAGACAGGTGTGTTCTCCGTGTGTGGACAAAACTCACGAAGGTTGGGTGGCAAGCACAGATTCGGAACGAGAGGCTATTGAAAGGGCGCCCAATAAAGGTTCCCTGTCCATGGTCCCTCCGCTGCTCCTTCTCCCTGCTCAGGGCCCACCTGTCTCCCTCGTGTGACTCCCCATCCTGCCTCTTTGGCACGCCCTCCCTTCCCGCACATCCAGTGGACACAGTGCATCGGGCCAGATTCCACTCACTAGCTCACACCCACATTCTAGTCCTGGCCCCTCAGGACTCCCTGAGCGCCTTGGTGGAGTCTAGGGTGTGGCTGAATTCTTTTCTTCTAGCGAGAGACAATCTCTTGGTTCATCCCTTTGGATGGCTCACTCTGTTCATTGTCTGTGAATTTACCAGCCTGACTCGGAGGACAAGCTTACTTGTAAGCCTTGTACACACTCCAGTTAGGGAGGTGGGGGGGTGGGGGGTGGGGGGTGGTGTCGGAATTTCATCCTGCAGGAGGCTGGTAGTAGGGAAGGATTTTAAGCCAAAGCATGAAATTATTGTTTGAGATTTGGCAACCATGAGAAGAATACAGGTAGACCTCGGAGACGTGGATTTGGTTCTAGACCACCGCGATAAAGCAAATATAGAAATAAAGTGAGTCCTAATCTTTCGGCCGGTAGAGGGTCTTGCCTTCGAGTCGTAAAAATCACTTGATCTGTGATGTGCAATAAAGCGAAGAGCAATAAAAAAAGGTGTGCCTGGGTGTGGAAGGGGCAAGACCGACATCTCAGAGACTATTGAGGAGGCAGGAAAACGTTCCTCCAGGGGTGTCCCTGTGCTAATCCCCAGAGCCCGTGACTACGTTAGTTTATGGGGCACAGGAAGATGCAGTTGCAAAGCGGACTCAGATTGCTAACCAGCTAGACGGGCCTGGTGTGGTCTAGACAGTGAGTGGAAGGGGGAGGCCACGGAGACTGCACTGCTGATAATGAAGGCAGGGAAGGTGCCACGTGCCAGGGAACGCAGGTGGCCTCCAGAAACTGAATAAGTGAGGAAACAAACTCTCCCCCAGAACCTCCCCACTGTGGACACCTTGACTTTTGGCCCCGTGAAACCATTTTGGACTTCTGACTTCCAGATCCAGAAGATAATAAATTGGTGAGTTTTGTTTTCTTTTTAAGGCATTAATTTTGTGGTAATTCGGTACGACGACCCTAGGACAGTAATTTAGAGGCTGTTCGCAATAATCCAGGCCACAGATGGTGAAGGCCTGGAGTTGTCAATAGGGGTAGAGAGAAGGGAGCAAGTTCAAGGTAAACTGAGAAGAAGACGGACTCAGAGACCCATCGGAAACCTAGCATCAGTGAGTCAGGAGGTCCTTTCTCCTGCCCCAGGCCTGCTCTAACCTCCTCTGCACTGGGGAGCCCCCTACCCACGTCCCCCCTCCTGTCCTAGGGCTGGGGGAGTGCCTACTTCTGTTACCAGAGCCACGAGAGGACATTGTGAAGGATGCTCTACAGTTACCTGACTCACGGTTACACAGAGGGGAGAGGAGGCGCTGCTGGCACCTGACTGCAGATGTTCTGAGTTAACTAGACTTTGCAGTGGGAGAGGAATCCATTCACTTGATGGAGACCAATTTGAGCCCCAAACCCTTGGTTTATCCATTCTGATGCTGGCGACCAGCATGCTTAGCTGAATCTATTTTCAGATTTTTTTTTTTGCATGGATTATAGTTTTATAATTTTAGTTTGCTCATGGAAATATGTCGGGTGGCTAGCTGCTGATGACTCACCCTCACATGGCCGCCATGCGCCCGGGGAGGAACGGCCCCTAATTACACGTTGCAGAATGCACCATTTGTGTGGCCCTATCATCACCCATTGAGGCTTTCTTTACCATCTCTCTGAAGCCACTTGGAGCTGCAATTGCCCCACGGTGAATTACTACCCACAAATGCTTGGCACTCGCACAAGCGCGCCTCGCATTAGACATAAACGAGACATAATTTTATCCACATTATCTTGATAAAGTTGGCGAGGGCTGGTTTTATTTCCTCTTCCTGCCCTGTGAGTCATTCATTTATAGACTTTTCTGCCTGGCTAAGCCCGACCAGCTCACGTGTTGAGAGCGTGAAATGCAGCTTCCCCCCGTCAAGCAATCAATCAATCAATCAATCAATCAATCAATACAGACTCGGGTTAACCGACAGGCAGGGCAGGCCCTTGGATTCTGCAATGTGACAAGTGTGTTCGAGAACTACCCTTCCTCCTTAGCTTTCTTTAAGGGGGAAACATTCCTTAGGTTGCAGGTTGGGGGCGGGGGACCCGTAACAGGCAATTTTCAAAGAAAATTTTCACCCAGATTCACAGTGGGATTGACAATGTGATCAAGAAATGTGGATTTCCCCCTGGAATCCTCAGAGGCATGAGTGCTAAAAGCAGTAGGTTGCTAAAAATACAGGTCTTGTTTTTCATCTTTTGTTGTGTTAAGATACATTTTAAGTTTTTTCTTTACATAGTTTGTGTGTAATACTTCTCCAATAAATGCAGGAAGCTTGTATTGAAACTTTGTTTCAGAGTTTGGCGTATTCATAGTGAAAAGTGCCTGTCTATATAATTAGATATTTATATGAGACTGGGGCGGACAAACTTTTTTCCTCCTCTCCCTCTACAAATGGAAAAGACTTTCTTCGCCTGAATTTGGTCTGCAGACCCTGTGATGCCGTGTGATTAAGTCCATGCACAAAAAAGAACCCCATGAACATCCTTCCATATCTGTTTCCTTCTGTTTTCTGGCAACACCACTTACACACTCTGCTCTTTTAAAACGCAATGCACAGCACCTACAGCTCCACCCCCTGGAGGCAGAGGCATTCCTTAATACAGTGCGCTGTCCTTTTATCCCAGATACCTGTGTAGTATTTGCCCTAGGTAAATATTTCCCCAGCTGTGAACAGCTAATTAAAATTCTTGCCCTTTGATGGCCTTGAGTCCTTATACCTTTGAACAAGGGTCACCTAGGTGGATGGCTCACCCAAGGCAAAGATGTAAATTAAATGATGACAATGCAGAAGAAAAAGCCAGGGCCTTAGCAGTGAGGGAGTCGGGGAGGAGGGGGAGGTCAGAGAGCCCCGCCCTAGGTCAAGGCTCAGTTTTGGGATTGTCAGTCTCTCTGATCTGCTCTGGAATTCTTACTATCACCAGCCCTCTGTGGCAGGCCATGCAGGGCCCACTGGGGTGGCTTTGCAGTTGGTGAGTGCATGCATGTATTTGGGGGTGGAGTGGGTGGGCGTTTCTCAGCAGTTTCAGTCAGTTTATTGTCTCAGGAGGTTCCCCCATTTGGAATCCCACTCTGTGGGGCAAGGGTTGGGGCTGGGCTCTGGAGTCTGGGCTCTGGAGTCTGGGTTGTGTGCGGAGGAATCCCGTAAATGAGAGATTGCGAAAACGCCTGCCAGCGAGTAAACAATCAATAAAGTAATTATTAGGTTGTGGTTGTGCTTCCAGACTTTAAAGACTGGCGGACAGAGGTCAAAGTTCTGCTCCACCCCAGCGCCTTGGTCCTCTCTACCTTCTGGGTCTTCGTGGTTCTATATCTGTCGACTTGCCCTTGGAGTCGTCTGGGAATGAAATTATTACTAATTCCAAGACGGCTGACCCATCACGGGCAAGACTCAACAGGCAGCAACTTTGTGTGATGGCCTCTGTTTTTCCCCAAATATCTAAAAACCCTCAAAAATAAAATTAAAGCAATCATGTAGATGATAAAAGATCCGTAGAAAGGAACGGTGGGTGTTACATCATCTGGCCCGCGGAGTGGGCGCGGCTGTGAAGCGCGGGGCTGGAACCCGCTCCGCGTTCGCTCCTGGACCCCTTGGACGACACTGCCCCCTCGTGGCCGCAGCGGCGCTGGGCGCGGAAGGCGCGTCCCCGCCGACCTTTCATAGCCAAGGAGGGTGTGGCCCCGCGGGGAATCGACTGCCAAAGCACAGCGGGTATTCTGGAGGTTTTAAATCAGACATGGGACCTATCTTTATGACAAGGGTCTATTCTTTGCATATTTTGTTCTAGGGTGGTTTAAAACAGCGATCAACAATACTTTTTGAGCAGCTGAGGCTGCGCGGTGGCATGTGCAAAGACACTGGGGTGGGGAGGGACGGGGAGGTGGGCAGGGGCCCTAGTGCGAGCTGAAGGAGTGAGCAGTGAGAAGGAGGCCGGGAGACGAAAGCGAGCGATGGGCACGTTCTGCATTTTGGGAAGCGAAACTCCCTGGAAAGCTCCATCTTTGGATATTTGCATGTTTGGGTAGTCTAGTCACCTTAATGTCAACTAAGAGCTCAGTTGCTGTAGGAGGAACTAAGTTCAGAAGGGCTTTGATTATTTCTCAGAAGCCGGGTAACCAAAGGTGAAATGGCTGTGCCTGCTGTCCAGCCCCCCCACTCCTCCCCAACCATTGTGATTTCTCTCTGGACGAGGAAAGTGTTCAAAAAACGGGCCTACAGTGCAGCTGAGGGACTTGGGGAACCCACCACCAAGCAGCGTGGAGGAAGGAAGCTGATACCGTGAGCCTCATGATGCTGTGCCTGTCCCGCTGGGGGAGGCAGTCTGCCAGCCCCTCCATCTAGATCTGGCGTCAGGGCTGAAAAGTGCTCTTGAGGTCTGCTGACTGGAGAGCGTGCCCCCGGGGGGGGGTTTTAACGATAAAGCTCCAGCAGATCTCTGCAGAAGCTGGAGCACTGTTCCAAGGCCCCCCCCCCGCCCCGCGGCTGGGCCTTCCCCACACGCAAATGCTGGGCCTGTCAGCAAGAGATAGCAGCCTTTTCAGCCAGGACTCCGAATGTGAGAATTGGTGGTGCTCCAAGTGGTTGGCCCTTTGGCCTCCTGTGGACGAGGCCTGGGTTGCAGCCAGCTTTTTGTGCCTTGCCTGAGCCTTCCTCGCACTTCCTGGGTTGAGGTGGGGGGGCGGGCGGGGAGGTGGGGCAGAGGGCCACTTGTTCTTCCTGTTTGGGTGCAAGGCGGAGCTCTGATCCTAGATGAGGCTGGTCTGATTTTTGATGCGGTGTGGGGGCTGGGAAGAGACCACAGAGGGTTTCTGGTTGTTGTCCTGGCAGAGACATGTCTCTTATCAATGGTTAGTGATAGTCTGAGCCACTTGTCACTGGGGCACAAGGCAAAGTCAGGCTCTGGTAGAAAGAAGCACTCATTCCAGCCCTCTGAACCTGGCCTCGAAGAGGCGTGCACCGTGAGAGCCGGGCCCTCTGGGACACTCACCCACAGAAGAGGAGCCTCTGTGTCTCTGCCTCGACCCACTGTGCTCCCTGCACCCGGTGGGCTCCCAGGGTCCTGCCCCCAGGAACACGGGGAGAGTCACCACTTCCTGTTCCCTGCACACCCGGTCTTCCTACTGAGTCTCAAATCCCTATCCTTGTATTCTCTGCTTTGTGCATATTTGGCTTTCCTGCCTGGACTCCAACCCCTCCGCCGCCACCCCCCCTCCCCGCCCAGAGTGGCCAGTCCAAATCAAACCTCTTCAGAACTTAGGTCCCTGTTTTGCGACTTACTGGGTCATCAGGCAAGTTATTGAATCCTTCTGCATCTCAGTTTTCTCATCTGTGAAATGGGAATAATATCCCTACTTCATAGGGTTGAAAAGAGATAATATGTGGAAGGGGTTCAGCGCAGTGATGGGCACATTGTAAATGCTCAATAAATGTTGGAATTGTCGTCACTTTTAGGTGTGCACACACACAAGCCCACAAAAGCATTCCGGTCCGCCGCTTGACACGCTTCAGTCCTCTCTGCCTGAGCTTTCCCCTCTGTACACAGCACTGAGACCTTCTCCTTCGTATACATTTTAGTCCGAAATGTCATTGCTCCTTAAAAACAAACATCTACACAATAGCTGTCCCCACTGCCTCTTGGTTTGGGTTCTTAACTTCCCTGCCATCCTCCGGGGTCATAAAACTTACCGCCATGGGTATTATGAGACTTTTAAAGTAAATTAATCGAAATGTGTTAAAAAAAATTTTTTTTTGTTTATTGAAATGTTTAGTAAAAAGGCTGATACAAAGTAAAACATGGTGAAGTAACCAATTTCCAAAAACAGTGGAGGGGCTTGGCAGCTGGTGTGATCTACCTTCCTCTCTTCCTTCTCTCTGTCTTCTCCCCCCACCCCTTCCTAGCAGCGACATCTGCAACTATTCAGAGATTCCTAATCCTTTCTTCAGAGGACAAAAATGTTTAGAAAACTCCACTCTGGACTGGTAGTTTCCTAAAGGGAAGATCCCTTTCTAGAATATTCTTCTCTGCTCAGAACGGGAGACCTTGCCTTAGCTTGGGTTTCCTTCAGAGACACGAGGCCCCGCAGCTCCTTCCAGCCCCTTGGCTGTCAGAGTTGGGTGGAGCCCCCCAAACCTGGAGGCTGCGCAGGCCTCTCAGCATCTCGGGGTCCGTCCAAGACCGAGCTTTGTGGAGCTCGTATTCCTCTTCCGTGTGTCCATCGACACACGCATCTGTGGGGTCTCCTCCACCCCTCCCTCCAGTCTGGCCCATCCCCTGGAACTCTGAGGGTGCTGGATATGGACAACAGGATACATTTCCGGTTTCTTGATGGTGTCAGGGGTCTCCCCACGCTTCCAGTACGGGCTGGTCAACAGACCCAGCTTCCTGGCTGGGCGGCAGCACTCCCAGGCCCTCCCAGCAGCTAAGTAGAGGGCCCGGCAGCTGCCCCTCTCCTGAGCAGAGCTGGGTGGCAGGGTCTGTGGGTCCGTGGTCTGTGGTCCATGGTCTTGTGTGAGACGTGACCATGGGGTACCTCCTTCTATCCCTACTCTGGAGGGAGGAGGCCAGGGCTACTCCTGCAGCCATGAGGGTCTGTCTCATCACCGTGGCAGTCGGACCTGGGGAGACCCTGAACTGAAGCCTCTGACAGACAAAGGACGCCTGTTAGGAGCCCAAGCGCCGCTCAGACTGAGGGGGCGCCACTCTGGGCTGGGTTTGTTCCCACCCAAACTGCTCCGGAGCCCTGCCCTCCCGATGGCTGCTGAGTCGAGGGCACCTCCAGTCCTCACCTCGCCGGACCTCTTCATGGCCTCAACCCTCTTGATGTTTCCTTCTCGAACCTTTTTCTCTCCTGCGTTCCCACAACTCAGTTCTTTCCTGTTGTCCTCCCTGTTCTTCTGCCCCTTCTCTCCTCCAGTCACCGCGTCCTGTGGCTGCTGCTGTCACGCCCCGATGCCCAGCCTGGAGCGCCAGCCTGGCCTGGGCAAAGCCAACTCTTAAAGGGCCTCCCCGCCTCCTCACTTGCCTCCCCAACCATCCTCAGAAAGGAGACTGGAGAGGTTTTTCTAAAACCTGATGGTCATAGCATCCGCCTTCTTGAAGCCTTTTGAGAGCTTCCTTTTGCAGGCAGGATGAAATTCAAGTGCGACTTACAAGACCACAGCCCTGGCCATGGCCTACCGGTCCCTCCGCTCCTCCACCCCATGATCTCCCCCCATCCTAGCGTCTGTGGGTTTGGAGCATTCACAAGCTACACCTCGTGCCTGCAGTACACATCTGCCTTGTCTGCTTCCTCAAATCCTATTGGTACCTCAAGATTCAATCACGTGTTCGTTCATTCATTCAATGCATGCGGAGCTCCTGCTATGTGCCAGGCACTGTGCCAGAAGCTGAGAATTGCGGTAGACATGGAGAGGCACTGCTTGGAGCCCCTTGGAGAAGAACTTGCCACTGGTTGTGAGGAGAGTGGCCAGCAGACAGGTGTCGGCTGCCAGAGACTTTGGGGTTTGCCCCAGCTACAGACAACTGCATCTTCCCAGGGCTGATCACGGTGTGGCGACTGAGCAAGAAGGGCACTGCTGTGCCGGGCAGGACAGCTCCAGAGGGCGACACTCCAGAGCTCCCTGCCTGGTTGGCTGAGGCTTTGCCAGGCCCACAACACAGACCAGCTTTTCCTCCTGCCCATCCTGCTTCCGCCCCCTCCCCTTCCCGGCCACGGATCCCTAACAACACTCTTGCACGCCAGGCTCCTTCTCAGCCACTGCTTTCATGATGGCATCCACCCACGACAGGGATGCAGCGATGAACGAAGCGGGCCCAGGTCCCCGCTGCTGCGGAGCTTCCCCTGGCGGGGGAGGCCTACTTAAAGGGGGACTCAGGGTCCTTCCCAAGCAGGTGTGCGGGACTTTCAAGGCTGTGTCTTCAATGCTGTGTGCACAGGACCCGTGGGGCCCAGCTCTTACAGGGCCTCCCGCTACGCTCTTTAGGCTCAGAGCCAAAGGAAGCTCGAGGATGTTCAAAGTGCTTTTAAACAACTGTGTTAAAATACACATAACAAAACTTACCATCTTACCCTTGTTTAAGTGTGTGAAAAACGTTCACACTCTGTATAACCCTCACCACCGTCCATCCCCTTCACTCGGTTCCTCCTGCAACGCTGAAGCTCCGCCCCCATGAGCCTCCAACTCCAGCCCCTTTCTCCTGCCCCTGCACCGCGCACACCATTCTACTTTCCTCCTTCTGCTTTTGACCTCTCTGAGTGCCGCCTGTAAGTGAATCACACAGTACTCGCCTGCCTTTCCGTGTCTGGCTTATTCTACTCAGCATAATGTCCTCAAGGTTCATCCATGCCACATATTGCAGAAATTTTTTTTTTCTTTTAAGGCTGAATAAGACCCCTCTGTGTGTATGGACCACACTTGACTTATCTGTTCACCCATCGATGGACAGACACTTGGGTTGTGTCTGAGTTTTAGGGACTGAATAACGCTGCTATGAACATGGCGTACGATCTGGAAGGTTCTGATTGGGAGTGGCGTCTTGATGAGGGTGGTGGGGGAGGGGTGACCGAGCAGCCCAGCAGGAGACGTGGTGGGGTTTGCACCAGCTGAGGGCGGTGGGGTGAGGACCTGGGAGACACGTGGGCGGGACGCCGGGTAGCAGGCGGTGGGTCAGGGAGACGCAGGCGTCAGGGTGAGCCCGAAGGTTTCTGATGGGGCAGCAGGATGCATGGGCACTGTTCCCTGATCTTCAGAAGACTTGGGAGGAATAGCACTGGGATGTGGACGGGGTGAAGCCTTCTCCGACCGAGGGTTCTTGTCAGTGACCGCTCTCACTGCAAGCCCCCGCTCCCTGATGGGATGTGGCCACTGCACGGAGCTTCAACGTTGCAATTCTCTTTTTTACATTTTAAAAAAGATTTTATTTATTTATTTTTAGAGAAGGGAAGAGAGAGAAAGGGAGAGAAACATCAATGTGTGGGTGCCTCCTGAGAGCCCCCTACTGGGGACCTGGCCCAAAACCCAGTCATGTGCCGGAAGCGGGAATTGAACTGGTGACCCTTTGGTTTGCAGGCTGGCACTCAATCCACTGAGCCACACTAGCCAGGGCTCAACTTTGCAATTCTTTTTTTTTTTTTTTTTTAATTTTTAAAAAATATTTTAGGACAACTCCTGGACTCTGCTAGGATTTCTGAGACTTGACTTCATTTTTTAAAAAGATTTTATTTATTTATTTTTAGAGAGAGGGGAAGGGAGGGAAAAAGAGAGGGAGAGAAACATCAATGTGTGGGTGCCTCCTGAGTGCCCCCCCACGGGGGATCTGGCCTGCAACCCAGGCATGTGACCTGACTGGAAATTGAACTGGTGACCCTTTGGTTCACAGGCTGGCACTCAGTTCACTGAGCCAGACCAGCCAGGGCTCAACTTTGCAATTCTTTACGTGGCAGCTGCTCAACAGGAATTGTGTAGCATAAATCGATGAGAGGCTTTCGTGACATTTCACATTTGGAGGTTAGGAGGCGCCTTAACACGGTTAAGTGCACAGGTTCTAAACTAGCCACCCACACTCTGCTGTTGTAATAGATAGATAAAAGCTTGACTGTTACTTTCAGAAAGCGAAAAACAAAACTTGCCACCCACAAGGACTTGTCTAGTCAGTGACCGTGTGTCGCTGGAAAATCCAGGAAGGGAGATCTGGACTGGTGGAATGACAGCCAAGGCTGCAAAGGGAAACAGAACAAGGCAGAACAGAGCAAGAAGCAGAATAAAAAAGAGCAAAAAGAATCCACAGATGGAAATGCTTGTATGTGCATAAAACATCTGTGGAAGGGGATGGTTGTTTCCGGAAAGGAGGCCCGTGTGGCGGGGACATGGAGAGAGGGAGACATCACTGGGAGCACTTCCGTACCATTTGAATTTGGAATTGTATAAATATGTTATCGATTCAAAACAAAAAACGGTGTAAATCCTCACTTGAGGATGTATCTATTGATTATGGGGGCGGGGGCAGGGAGAGAAACAGCAGTGTGAGAGAGAATCATTGATTTGTTGCCTCCCATAAGTGCCCCAGACGGGAGCCAAGAGTGTACAGATGATGCCTCAACCAACTGAGCCACCCAACCAGGGCGGTTCAAAATCAAATTTAAAAACGAGAGAACCGGGCTGACACCTGCTAGAACGTGATGAGCCTGAGGACCCTACGCTAAGTGAAATAAGCCAGTCACAGAAGGACAAATACCGCACAATTCCACTTACACGAGGCCCCTAGAGCAGTCACATTCCAGGTGTGAGGCTGGGGACCTGTCCCCGTGCTGGGTGGGGCCTGGACAGCCGCCGCCAGGCATCCCAAGACAGGCTGTCCCATCCTGGCCCTTGGAGAGCCTTGCTTGGGCGAGGTGGGGGCCTTCCCCTCCCTGCCTGGGAGACACAGGACAGTGGCTTCTCTGACTTGCCTTGTGGGGCTGTTGGGCAAGAGGTGCTAGTCCAGGCTCAGAGTGCAGAGCTTCTTAGGCTCTGACACCTGCTCCCCAAATCCTTACACCCCACACACTGGGCTCTGGCCAGAACCCTCAAGCCTGCCTTAACCCATGGTGAGGACAGGTAGCCACTGTTTCCGGCTACAGGTGGGCAGTGGCCTGGTCACTGTGCAATGACAATCGTCTGGGGAAAGACAAGCCACTCACATAATAGCCCTGTGGGGATGGCAGTGGATTGGCAGGGCCCCTCCAACCCAGAGCATCCCGTGTTGGCTGAGTCTGGGTCTGGGTGGGCCCTGACCTAGGCTGCTGGAGCTTTCAGGGCAGGGCCTGACCACAGCTGGGGCGTGGCTAGGGAGGCTGCCCTGGGCCCTGCCTTCCCGGGCTCCAGCTTGTAGGTTGTGCTTTGTTGAGGGTGGGGATCCTGGGGGATCTGGAAGCCCTGACTCTGGGTTTGGACTATAAGTCTGCTGACTCCTCCTATGCATTTGGTATGTGTGTGTGCCCACGTGGTGCCAGGTCAGCCATACAAGCTCAGTGCCCCAAGGGAGTGTGCCTGGGCCCCATGTAGACGTCTGGTGGTGGTGGGGGGGAGGGTGGAAGGGTGGGCCAGCAGCAGCCCCCGCCTATACTGCCAGAGGTACTGACTCAGACCAGATGTTCGCCCCAGGGCTCAGTTCTTGGCTATCCCAACAAGCAGGAAGCTAGGGTGCAGTCTCTGCTGGCATCTGGCTCGCTGCAAGTCTCAGCATGGCCCAGAAAACAGGCTGGATGCTGTGGGTGGACTGTTCTGAACCCATCCATCTGTCTGGGCTGCTGGAGGGGGACTGGCCAGGCCACAGGCTCATAGGTCAGCTCAGCAGGTAAATTGTACTGTCGAGCCTCCTCCCTCCTCCCTGGGCTTCCGGCTCTGGGTTCACTCAGGAAACAGCCCCTGAGCAGAGCAGATTTGCCTTGTGGGCTTGGTTCATTCTCTTCTGCCTTTGTTCTTCCTAGGGCCGACCCCTGCATTAACCCAGGGCCCCCACGGGAGGGGCCCGGCAACTTCTGAATGGACCCCCGGCCGTGGTGCCTATGGCCCGTGAGCTTTGTAGAGTCTGCCGACTTGTCGTGCATCTGTTGGCTCCAGAATATATTTTTTTAAAAAAGGCCTCAAAGTTGTAATGAATGAATATTTGCCTAAGTAACATTATTTCAACTAGCTTATTGAAACTCAGTTCAACTTTACTATAGTTGTACATGGATGCCATCAAGTTCCAATCGAGGGAACCAAATGTGTAATCTATTTCTTAGTATCAGAATTATTAAAACTATACGAGTCTCTTCAGCAGTTTAGAGCCAAAATGATACTTATTTGTGAGTGTGTATATTTTGATGTGTTTGATGTGATGTGGAGTGCAAACATCAAAACATAGAGGTCTCCCACGCCTGCAGCTGTGGCCACAGGGGAGCCACCTCCAGGACGGGCAGGGAGGGACCTGAGGGAAGAAACACCCCCACTTCTCTCCTGTCCCATCCTCTGATCCACAGCCAGAGCCTTCCGTTGGCCTAACCAGTTGGCATTCAGCCAGCGAAGGAGCCCGAGGTTTGTGGTCCTTAGAGGTCGGCCTCCTGGGGCACAGCACAGATCAGAGAAAGGTGGGTAGAGAACAGGTGGGTAGGTGAGTGTCAACTACAGAATCAGCAGCACATAATGGTATCACTCTCTGGATATGTAGCTCTAGGTCTTACTTTTCCCACTTAATGTTATCTCTTGGATAGCTTTCAAAACTTTGACACTTATAAATACCCTTGATTTTTTTCATGCTATAGAATATCCCTTTGTAGGTTGTAATACAATTTAAGTTACCAGAGTCTTATGGATGGGCACCTGTATTGTTTCTACCTTTCTGCCGTTAGAAGCCACACAGTGACCAGCCAGCCTCCTTCTGCCCTGGGGGCTTCTTCTGTGGGAGAGACCCTGGGTTTAGACATGCTGCCTCTCGCCATTGCTGTTGACTTTCTGGAGGCGAAGCCCATCTGTCCCAGTGGCGCCTGTCACTCCCCAACTCCCGGGCTTTGTACCCAGGTGTGCTGTGCCCAGGCACAAGTGACAGGCTTTTGCTGTTTCTGGAGTTTCAGGGAGGGGTGGGGGTGCAGCCTCATCACCCTGCTGAGGACCTGAACACTTTCTTGGCTCCCCAGACCGGCTGGTGGATGAATTAAAACTTGGAGGGTAGGAGGGTGGAGCGGGGCTGGAAGCCAGGGAAATGCCTTGTAGAAGCCCCAGCACCAGCAGAACCAGCAGGTTCTTTGCTCTGGGATCAGCTCCATCTGCGGGGTAGGGACAGCCCCAGTGATGGAAGGCCCTGTCCTGCAGGGTGGAACTGGCTCCGTCGTGCAGGCGGGCTCTGGGGATTGGGCAGTAGAGGAGAGAGCTGACGGCAAAGACACGGTTTACTTCTTGCCCTTTTCCAGGAAGCGCGCTCTGTTTATGGCCTAATCCTGCAGGTCCTTTGTTCCGCGGTGAGTCACCCAGGTTCTGTCCCTGTGTCTGCCCTGTCCCACTTTCACCGCCCTGCACTTGTTCTCACCGTAGACTCGGCAGGTCACTGCAGGCCTCTCTGTCCCGGCGCCTCAGGGTGCCATGGGGTCATGAGACGACATGGTCAGCAGACGTGGGTCAAGGCCCAGCTCTGCTGCAGGCCAGCCGTGTGGCTGTGCAGGGCTGCAGTTGTCCTGCACACGGGGCGGGGGGCGGGGGAGGGAGAGAGCAGATGCCACGGGCTTCCTCTGACTCTTAGTCTGAGGCACAGAGGGGCCTGGGAAACCTTTGTCCCTGCATCCCCCAGCCAACAGCTTACGCTGTCCCCTCCAGGTACCACATCACAGTTGGTTCTTCGGGGTGACTCAGGGTCCTCAAACACTGGTGAACAGCATGGGACTTCTTTTATCTATCTATCATCTATCTCTTTCTATTTTTGTAACTAAAAGTTATATTTTATCTTTACATATTTTGTATGTAGTGCATATATATAATGCATAGTTATTACAAATACATATGTAAACATATTCACATAATACATAATATATAGTATATTTGTCAACTGATGGTCGTGAACACCAATTCAACACCAACAGGAATCCCTGATTTGGGGTTTGGTGAAGAAGGAAACTCTATTCAGTGGAAAACAACTCAGTGGCATACAGAACAGCACTGAAAACAGCACAGCTGTGAGGCGGCCCTAGGGCCAGGACCCTCTTCAGGGAGGCAGTTCCGCTCTGCGCTGGGCTGCTGGGGCCTGGTCTGCTCCGCTCTGCTCCAGCAAGGTGGGTCCAGCGTTTCCCCTTCCACGGGGAAACACAGCCTTTAGTGAAAAGAAAAATGGCACTCCTAGGAGTCAGAGGAAAGCTGGCATACACAGACAGAAGTCCCTGCCCCCTGTCACTTCATTGGTCTGCCCTCATGCAAATGAAGACTTATGTAAATGAAGAATCCAAGTCCAAGGCAGTTTGATTGGTCCAAAAGGCACTGCCTGGATTAGTCAGAAATGAGCTGCTCTGATTGGTCAGTAAAGATTTTGATGGAGCTATAGCCGTGCAGCTATGATTGGATGGGGAAAGCCTCAGTCCAATTGGTTAAAATAGGATTGTGGGAAGTCCTTTATAAGGGCTGGCTCAGGCGGCGGAAACAGTGCAGGCAGACAGTCCAGTGCAGAGGTGGTTAGTCAGTCCTGTGCAGGCTTCTCCCTGGAGTGCAGTTTGTATGTGAGGCTCCTGTGTAGAAATGGCTGCTAGGCTCTGTTTTTGTTTTTTGTTTTTAATTTGAGCCCTGTTAGCACCAGAAGACATTTTTAGTAGGTATCTTCTTTCTCAGGGTTCATATATTTATCATAAAAATAAAATGTGATTTCAGTCTCAAGCCTTCATGCTGCTAAGGGGGTGAAGACACAGTGTCAGTCACTTTGGCTCCTCTCCAAGGTTGTGCCTAACTTCTGGGGGTTTGTGCAGAACCAAGGCATCGGAGGGATTTGTGTTGGTGAGGGCACTTGGTGCCTGAAGTCACTGGTCAGCAGCCAGTCCCTGTTGGCTACCAGTCTGTATGGGCTGCTCCTGTGTGGTCCCTCCACCCATCTTCAGACCTCGGGCTCACTGGCTTTCTCTGCCACCTTAGGGCCACTCCCAGGTATGCAAAAACCTGCTGCTGCTCCGAAGTTGTGTCGGGGCCTGGAAATACTGCTATGACACCACCCAAGGCCTGTCTGCCCAGACATGTCCCATTCCAGTTTCCTCTTTGGGGGATTCTGCTCTCTGCTCCCAGATTCTTCAAGCCCTCCGGGGACTCTGCTACCTAACCGAAGCTTGGTCTTTCCAGTGACACCTGGAGAGAAACGTTTTTTAATACCTCCCTACTGCACACAACAAAAGTTATTCTAGTCTTTTTGAGGAAGTCCCAGTTGCAGCTGCAACTTGCCGCCGTTCAGCCCGCTTCTGCTGCTGGCTCACCGCTGCTCCCTCTTGCGGAGAGACAAGTCGGCCGGGAAGCTGCGCTGCCGTAGTGGCTTCTAAAGATACCGGAAAGACACCTGTGGAACCAGAGGGGGCGATTCACCGAATAAGAATTACTGTAACCAGCCAGCACGTAAAGTCTTTGGAGAAGGTGTGTGCTGATTTGATCAGAATCTCAAAGTGAAAGGACCGGTTCGGATGCCTACCAAGACTCTGAGAGTCACTACAAGAAAAACTCCCTATGGGGAGGCTTCTAAGACTTGGGATCGATTTCAGATGAGGATCCGCAAGCGCCTCACTGACTTGCACAGCCCTTCTGAGATTGTTAAGCTGATTCCTTCCATCAGTACTGAGCCAGGAGTTGAGGTTGAAGTCACCATTGCAGATGCCTAAATCAATCTTTTTAATAAATTGACTATCGGTTGTTATTCAAGTTCATTTTCCTTTATTGAAATACATACATACACATGCATATATATAACATCATGCCAATAAAAAACATAAATATTAGCCCTGGCTGGTGTGGCTCAGTGGATTGAGTGCTGGCCTGCAAACCAAAGGGTCGCCGGTTTGATTCCCAGTCAGGGCACATGCCTGCGTTGTGGGCCAGATCCCCCGTTGAGGGTGCATAAGAGACAACCACACACTGATATTTCTCTCCTTCTCTTTCACCTCCCCTTTCCCTCTCTCTAAAAATAAATAAATAAAAGTTAAAAAAAACCCATAAATATTAGAGCACACACAAATATTCACACATTTATTAAGTAGTTTTTGTATTTACCTAATACATTTTGATTCCTTGGTAATATTTTAATATTTAATGTGAATAATTACCCAATTAGACACCCATAAATGAATTTTTATGATACCAAAATAGCTGCAAAATGTAACATTTAGGCAACTACTAAACTGTACCACCAGTGCGATAGTTTATTTTTGGGACTTGTTTTTTAGTTCGAAAGCAATCAACAATGGAAAAAGGATATCTGTCAATATTAAAGATATTATAATTAAAAAGTGTTTCGCCTGTGAACTAAAATTTTCACTTCTCAAACAAAAATACTACACCTTCCACTATTTTACTATGTGAAATTGTAAACTTCAATAAAAACATGCCGTGGTGTCTCCTGGGTGGTAGGGTCGAGGCAGCGCATGTTTTATTTCTTGGTCTCCGCAGCCACCTGCTTCCGTGCTTTGCTTTCCGTTTCCGCTTAAACACGGCAGCATGCAGCACGGGGAAGCTGGAGGCCGGGGCTGAACCTGAGGTCTGCGGTTTCATGACTGGCGGGAGACCACTGTTTAACTCGGAGTTCTTGGAAATAATGTCCATGCAGAATTCAATGTCCATTAAAAGATAAGCGATAGACGTGCTACTTTGCAGCTTACACCAATATTATGAAAACTCAACAGTAACCGCCCAGCTGGTGCAGCTCAGTGGATTGAGCACGGGCTGGGAACCACAAGATCCCGGTTCGATTCCCAGTCAGGGCACATGCCTGGGTTGCAGGGCAGGTCCCCAGTGAGGGCCATGTGAGAGGCAATCATACATTGCTCTTTCTCCCTCCCTTCTCCTCTCTCTAAAAATAAATAAATAAAATCTTAAAAAAAACAACAACTCAACAGTAACCATGGCAAATGCTTAGGAAATTTTTTAGGTAGCAGAACTGTTAGGACAAGGGTCTCAAGGTCTTGGTGGTTCTTAACTAAATGCTCTCTTACTAAATGTTGAAATGTATAGCATAGTGTAGCCAACTGCAAGGAAGAAATCAGCATGTAATTGACAAATTGTGTATATAAGCAATGGCTAAGCCTCCCCTTACTTGCTCAAGTAAATAGAACTACCTTAACTACAACCAGACAACCACATGTTGCTCTTGAATAGAACACCCCAAGCTGTGAACCCCTTGAGTTCGGTAACAGGTTTTGTTTTTGTCTTTGCTTTTTAATCACCGACATTGTTTGGAATAGCTGGCACATGATGCTGATATAAAGAATACTTTGTAGTGGGTGAGCCTTATCACTGGTTTTAGATCTTCTTACTTCCTGCACCTGGAGTAGGCAGCTGGCCACTGGCTTCAGTATGGCCCACCAGCTGGGCTAACACTGGCCTTTTACCTCCTGCCCGCCCTGGGAGTCCTTTTGCAGTCTGGGGGTGCGGCAGGGGCTCCGGAAGGCTGGCTCTTACACAGAACAGTGCGTGACCAGTCTTTCCAGGCTTTTGGAAACTGCAAAATCTGGGAAAAGACTTCCTCTTCCTCCACCTTCCCCTGACACAACCTTTCCCTGGGGCCGCCTAGGAAGGAGGAAGAACCAAGAGAGGAAAGGAAGAGAAGAGTAAATAACAGAGGTTTAATGTTTCCGCACCCGCCATTGGTTGGAGGCCCTGGTGAGGTCCCTGTTTTGTTCTGGCCCAGGCTCCTGCTGCACAGGTTGCTGGGTGGTTCTCTGCAGCTGCCTCGGACTTGCCCAAATGTGACCTGCAGGGCAGCTGCCTCTGTGATCTGGAAGGGCGGTGGGGAGCATCTGTTCCACCTTCTGGTGTTCTGGAGCAGGGGGTCTTGGGCCCAGAGAGATGCTGGAAGCTATGAGGGGCTACACAGTGTTAGGGACAGAGACAGGACTTGAAGCTGGGTCCTGTGACACTCTGCCCAGGGTCTTCCTGCTGCTGTGGACGGCAGAGCACAGCCCGGCCCTGCTGTTCACTGCTCAGCCCTAGGTGCGCCCAACATCTTAGGAGCAAACACACTTCAATGTATTTATGCTCTGAACCTCCTGGACCCTTGGGGCCTGTAAAATTGCTGAAAAACAGCCACTGCTGACCGTAATTCACTTTCCTCTAGAGTCACTGTGGGTTTTTTCTGGGTGGATGCGAATGCCAGCAACTATGCTCACTTGAGAACATGCAGCCTTCAGTCCCAGAGTCTGGAGACAGAGAAGCACCGGTCAGGCGAGGGACAGCTGGGAGCAGCCTGTTCTTGGTGGCTCAGGCCTGAGCCAGAGAGATGGCCTGGCCTGAGGGGATAGAAAGTGTGGGGATGCCTCCCTGGGCCTCTGGCTCAGCATGGGGTTCATGTCCAAGGTTAAGGTCTCCACCCACTGTGCCCCCATGAGGTCAGCTCTCCCCAGAGCAGCCAGGGTGATCTCTTACTACACTTGATCTTAGCCAAAAGGCCGAGAAGCGATGCTGGGGTGATCTCTTAAAAACGTAAATTGGATCATGTCTCTTTTCTGTGTAAACCCTGCTTGGCTTCTCACAACACTTGGAATTAAATCCCAAATCTCACCTGGTCTGCCTGGTGACCTGTCCCCTATCTCTCCAGTCCTGTCTTGTGTCACTTGCCCTCTGACGCAGAACCCAGCCACCACACTGGCCTCCCCGGCCGCTCACAGCCAGGCCTTTGCTCTTGCTTTCTCTCTGCCTGGGTGCTCCACCCAGATTGTTTCCTGATTGTCTTCTGTTTCTTGATTACCCTCTATCATTGTCTTAGAGGTCAACTCCCAGGTCCCTGCTGCAGATAAGCCTGCCCCGTCACTGCGCGCCCTCTCCCCAGTCACTGTGGGTCTCAGGACCCAGCTTCTCTCCTTCAGAACCTTTAACTCCATCTGAGATGATCTTGCTTCTTACCGGTCTCCCTCCAGAATGTAAGTTCATGCTCCCCTACGATTCCCAGTACACAGTAAGTGCTCATGAAATATCTGTTGGATGGATAAAAGGGGCTCTGAGCCTTCCGCCCTGCAGGCCATGCTCCCCTCTAGGGTTCATTTCCAGGTGTTCTGTGAGCATTAGTGGGAGGATGTGCATCGCACGTACTAAACCGTACAGCGCTCAGTGTCTTTTTCTGGGGTGGCTGTGGCTCTCTCGGGCCTGCCCCTGGGGCCTGGCCTCAGTGATTTCTCCATTTCCTGAACTGCTCTCGGAGGTCCTGCCCTACCTGTCTCTGCCTCCTGAAATCCTTCTTACCTTCAACACCCGGGCTAGGCAACCTTCCACGAAATCCCCTCTCTCTCTTCAGGGAGAATGTGCCTTTAAGAGTGACGACAACAACAGCAGGGACTCACAGGGACCCTCTGCTGGATCTCAGCTAAATGCATTCTCTCATTTCACCCTCCCGACAGTCCTAGCGCATAGATCCTGTGCCTGTTCCCCTTGCACAAGTGGGGAAACAGAGGCTCGGAAAGTGGCCCGAGGTCTCACAGTCAGCAAGTAGAGGAGCTAGGATCCCAACTTAGGTCGCTGACCGCAGCCCTTGATCGGACACCCCCTCTGTGGAGCTCGACTTCCTCCGGTCTCACCTTGCCTCTTCCCTCACTGGCCCCTGCTCTTTCCCCTGGACCGTCCCGTCTGAAGCTCTGCGTCCTCCTAGCTGTTTCTGGAAACTCTGCACGCTCTGAGCCTTAACAGCTGTGGCTGGGTGGGACTGAACCTGACTCTGGCCCTTCTTCCCCCTGCCCTGAGCACCTGCCCTTTGGGGGGCGGTGTGGTAGAGAGGTATCCTTTTCTCTTTAGCATTTAGTGCAGTATTTAAAAAAAATATTTTATTTCTTTTTAGAGAGAGGGAAAGGGAGGGAGAAAGAGAGGGAGAGAAACATCAGTGGGCAAGAGAAACACTGTTTGGTTGTCTCTTGCACGTGCCCCGACCGGGAACCCCGCCTGCAACCCAGGCATGTGCCCGGACGGTTTGCAGGACGATGCCCAACCCACTGAGCCACACCAGTCAGGGCTGAGTCAATGATTTTAAAATAATTGTTATAAGCCAATAAAAACACTGGTTTCGTACAATTAGATAGGGGAAGTTTTGATGGAAAAGCAGGTCACACACCAGGAAGGGACTGGCAGGACTTTGGCAAATGCAAAGCGATGACTGTAAATGTTGTGGCCACATTTCGTGTGTCACGTGTGACACGCTTCTCTGCCTTCCAAATGGCTAAAGAGTAAGTTTTATTTATTTATTTATTTTTAAAGATTTTATTTATGTATCTTTACAGAGAGGGGAAGGGAGGGAGAAAGAGAGGGAAACACTGGCCTGTAACCCAGGCACGTGCCCTGACTGGGGATTGAACCCACGACACTTTGGTTCGCAGGCCGGCACCCAATCCACTGAGCCACACCAGCCAGGGCGAGAGTCAGTTTTATATACAATTGAGACTGAAGGAATTCAGTCCTTTGTCTCTTGCCTCGGGAGGGTCGAGGGTTGGACCAGAGTCTGGAAAGGCCCACGGTCTGAGGCTGGCCCATCTGGGACCCTGGCATCTCAACAGCCTCAGTGTTCAGAACTTGGGACCCCTTCTCTCAGCCTCAGCGGTCTCCTCTGTGAGTTGGGACTAATGGAGGCCACCAGCCGTCCCTCCCAGAGGGGCTGTCAGAGCTCAGTAAGGGAGAGGAGGAAGTCAGGGCTTTCCAGAGGAGAAAGTCCTTGGTTTGAGTGGCGAGAGGGTGTGGTGTGGGCAAGCAACTGTGGTCGGCTGGCCCAGGACGCTGCCTCCCAACCATGTGGGCAGGCAGATGGACAAAGGCGACTGTAGCTCGTGGGCAGTCCCCTCGGAGTGGCTCGGAGGAGGAAAAGACAAGTTCTGAGTGGGAGCAGAGAGGCTTCCTGGAGGAGGCGTCTTGAGCTGGGTCTTGGAGGGTCTGGGAGGAAGAAGGTCAGAGCTTGGAGAGGCCGGGTACATCCACCTGCTGTTTCCTTATCTGTCGCTCATTTGTTAAGGCCCATCTGAGTGCCAGGCCTGGTGCTGGTGCTGGGGACACCGTCTAGTGTGGGAACAGATGCTAATTGCCATGGTGACAAGCCCCATGATGGGGAGACTTGGGCCAGTTATGGGTATCGCCGGGTTGGGGTGTTGGAGGAAGTGTCTCTCGGGTGACTCTGGGGTCAGTGGGCAGCGTCTAGCGAAGGGGAGGAAAGAGCACTGTGGGCGGAGGGAAGAGCGTGTGTGCGGCGCGGTGGCCAGGGCACACCCACGGGACGTTAGCATGGCCAGGCCGATAGGTGCTCGATGAGGCTCCGGACCCCCGTGCAGGGCCCGTCCGCACGGAGCCTTGACTGCAGAGTGGTGGCTTTCGGGTGTAAGTTGGTCACAGGGCATTCCAGGGGCCGAGGGCAGGTTTGGGGGGAGGCTGGAGTGGGGACACTGGGGGCAGTGGGCGTGGCAGGAAGCAAGTGCGTCCCACGCGCAGTGGACCAAAGAGAACAGGGCTTGAGGAGGTGGGGCAGG
>PVJI01013381.1:0-47830 GCA_004026765.1 Micronycteris hirsuta
ATCCAAGAATACTCTATCCAGCAAAGATTTCATTTAGAATGGAAGGGCAGATACAGTGCTTCTCAGATAAGGTCAAGTTCAAGAAGTTCATCACCACCCAGCCTTTATTGTATGAAATGTTAAAGGGAGTTATATGAGGTATGGAGGAATATCAACAGGGGAGTGGTAGGGGGAGAGGGTGGGAATGGGGCACAGAACAGGTAGCATAAAAGGGAGGTAGACAACAGACAGGAGGAGGTTAGAATAGTATAGGAAGTGCAGGAGCAGAAGGACTTACGTGTATGACCTATGGACAAAACTAAAGGGAGGGGAAAGGGGGGGTAAGGGGGTGGGGGGAAAGAAGGGGGGAAGTGAGGCAACTGTAACAGCATAATCAATAAAATATAGTAAAAAAAAATTGTGGATTTACTTAAAACCTTTTTTTCACTCATCAGTTTCCGTTAGCGTTTGTGTATTTAATGTGTGGCCCGAGGCAACTCTTCTTCCTCCAGGGTGGCCCAGAGACACCACAAGGTTGGACACCCGTGGACCCATGAGTGCATGGATGGGTGAAGCAAGGAATAGATTGAACTCTCTCTCCCCCCACTTTTCTTCTCTCTACAATAAAAAAAATTTTAATGAAAAAAAACATATCAATTTGCACTAATCACCACGTTTCAAGGGTTCCAGAGCCGCACGTGTCAGACGGCACAGCCCTGGGCCGTCGGGCCGGGCCTTCGAGGCCAGACAGCTAACGATGGGAATGCCTCCTGCAGATGCTGAGCACTGAGAGCGGGGACCCTGAGCAGTTCCTGTCACATGGTGTCCGAGGTCCCTGGGCTTCAGTCCCGGCCTGGCACTTAGAAAACAAGGCCAGTTACTGAACGTCTCTCTGCCTCAATTCCTTCCTGTAAAATGGGATCGATGACTCTGTGGTTGGAATGTGTGTTTCCCCACCAAGCTCCTATGTTGAAGCCTGGCCCCTGGGTGATGATGTGAGGGGGAGGGGCCTTTGCCAGGGATTAGGTCATAGAGGTGGAGCCCTGGTGAATGGGGTTAGTGCCCTTATAAAAGAGGCCCCAGAGAGCTCCCTTGTCCCCGTCCACCAGGTGGGGACACTGTGGCATGCTGGCAGTCTGCAGCTCAGGAGGGGGCTTTCAGCAGAACACAGTCATGCTGGTCCCTTGATCTGAAACGTGCAGGCTCTAGCCCTGTGAGAAGTCCGCTGCTGCTGTTCATGTTACCCGATTCGTGGTATTTGGTTATCACCACCCAGTGGACTGCAACAGAGACTAACGTCCACCTCTGGCCCTTGGGAGAATTAAATTAGCGACTACACGTCAAGTGCCCAGAGCAGGCCTGCCACGGTGTGCCCCACGCAGGCTTTCCTGCTACTGTTATCCCACGTCACACAGCTTCCAAAGAGGCCACTGTGACAGCTTGGGAACAGTTCCCTGGGTTTCTATTAGAAGCTCTCGGTGCCCCCACCAAGGGCAATGGGTTTGAATGGTGACGAAAGCCAAGACCAGTCTGCGCTGGGGCACAGGAGCAGGCAGAAAGGAAGGGAAGATCTCCAAGTTCATTTGTGTGCCCCTGGTTCCTCCAAAGCTCAGAGGCGAAGCACCTTCCAGCCACCGCCTTCTCTGCACTGCCACCAATTGAACTTGCCGTGTGACCCGTCACGGCAATGCTCAGTAGCAGCTGGGTGACTGCCACCAGAGATGACATGAACAGAGGGGAGAGCACCAAGAAGTGCAGGGACTAGAACATCGAACACAGCGGCCTTCGGACCCGCCCCCGTTAGGTAACAAGGGGAGGACGTGAGGATGGGGTGGGGGGTCAGACGACAAAAGAGAAGGAGGAAGGGGAGCGAGGCGTGTAAAGAGGTACGGCCCCACCTGTGAGTCGTGGCTACCTGCAGCCTGAGAAAGGGTTTAATGACTTTGGAAATTGCCAGCATTTATTAATTTTTATTTGGAAGTCATTTTACGCCTACACAAAAGTTGCAAGAACAGTACCCAGTGTTCCTGGTACCTTTTCTTATCACAGCCCACCAACTGCTCGCATTGTGCCGCCTTTATTCTTTGTCATTCCCTCCCTGTCGGAACCATTTGAGATGAAATTGCATCTATCATGTCCCTTTATCCCTCAATACCTCAGGTCCGTTTTCTAAGGAAAAGGACATTTTCTAATAGAATGACAAAGCAGTTACCACATTCAGGAAATGTTCTGTGGCGCTAGGACGCTGATCTAATCTACACTTAGAAGCAGGTGAGAAATCACGAAGGAAAAGGCGCAGGCAGAGGGCAGATGAATTAGGAGGAGCTGACTCACTTTCTAACTTTGTTCCGGCCCAGTGCCTTCCCCGGCGATGTTGTGCCTCGTATCTATTAGTTGGGGAGCAACTTTTTCTTCATTAACCTGAACATTTTGGCTTCAGCACTAGATGGCCACTGGCCTCGTTCAAAAATGCTGGGAACATCGTTTATATTGAGGTACCCGGAGAGGAGGCAGGGATGCTGAGGAAGGCTTGAGGAGGCAACAAGCGCCCGCACGAGGCAGAACTGAGCCTCTCGTGTTTGCGACCGTCGTGGGAGTAGACGGCGGCGCCACCGAGCCCGGGGAACGCGGGCCGTGCGGGCCTCTGTTCACGGACGGGGCGTTACCTACTCACCCGCCCGACCTCTCTGTCCAGGAACCACGGAGATAGTAGGGAAGCAAGACCAAAAAAGACGGGTCCCCGCCCATGAAGAGGTGACAGTCGAAGGGGGGTGACAAAGATGCAAACAGATGATATCGACGCGAAGGGGTAGGTGACAGAAGACCCGCACGCGTGCCTGTGGCGTTGCGGCGCCCTGCGGCCGTGGGGTCTCGGACCCTCCGAGACTCAGCTCCTGGCTTGGGTCTCACAGCATCACCTCTGTCACCTCTTTGACCTCCACAGAACACAAACTCCTCATCCCAGAATTCAGAGGGGCTTCTCCCGTCATCTCCCCAGCTGCGTGTCCCAATGGCCAAGTGAGCACCCCGAACTTCTTCCTCAGGCCTGTCCTCTCAACCTCCCTCGCTGTACCAGTTTTATTTGGACCAGGTTGTCTGAGTTTCAAAGCTCTAGACCTACCCATTGTACTTCCAACAAGGGGTGCAGCTGTGACAGAAGCCCCTCTGTGGGGACAGGTGTCACAGGACACCTCTGGGACCATCTCAGTAAGGAACTGGACAACTCCACAGGGGATATGGGCCTTTGGAATGGAGGGAACTGTCCCAAAGTGTACACAGGGGGTCAAAGCAAGTTCATATGAGTGTGCACATTGCAGTCTCTTTTTTAAAAATAACTTTCCTTTGTCCTTTGAGAACCCCGACAAGAACTATTTCTGCCTGTGTGCTACGTCGTTACAGGCGGCACGTGCAGTGACCGGGTGCGCTGGATCTCAGGGAGGGACTTCCCTCTGCTATCCTAGCGGGCTGGACTGTCAGCAGGGAAGCTGAGTCCAGCCCTCCCTGGTGGCCCTCCAAGACGGCTCAGCCCAGCCAGTGGTACCAGGAAAGAGTAAAGCAAAAATAAGACAATGTCCATGCTCAGCACAACCCACGTGGTCGGGCACCGTGGACCTGGCGCTGCGTGTGAGCCACCCCCGGCGACCCGTCGGGGAACTGGAGTTTGTAGTGGATTGAAAGCTTAACTCGTAGGTGGCGCCGGGAGGGAACTGCCTTCGAAAAGGCACGAGAGAAACTTGCTGTGGTGATGAATAGGAGACATCTTGATTGTGGAGGTGCCCACACGCCATTCTTGTTAAACATCATGGCATGAATTTTATCGTGTGGAAATTATACCTCAACAAACCTGACTTTTTAAAAAGGGGGGAAAATAATTAGGACATTACGAAGAAAGTGGAAAGACAACCTACAGAAGGCAGGGTCGTCATTTGCAAATCATATACCTGACAAAGAGTCTGACTCTCCAAGAAGTCCCACAATGCAGCTACCCAATGACAACTGGCTTTTAAATGGGCAGTTCCACTCCTGGGTATAGACCCAAAAGAGCTGAAACCAAAGTGTGTATGCGAGTGTTCGTATCAGCAACAGCACAATAGCCAAAAGGTGCCAACAGCCCAGTGCCTACAGACGAGTGCCCGAACAAACTGTGGTAGATGCATGCAGTAGAATACTATCGTCAATGAACCCCCAAAACATGCTGGGCTAAGAAGCCAGACACTAAAATGTCACATAGCATATGATCCCATTTCTATGAGCTATCCAGAATAAAAAGTCCAAACAGACCGAATGCCGATGGGTGGTGGCCCTGCCCAGGGGGAGGGACAAATGAGGAGTGACTGGTTAATGGGCATGGAGTTTCCTGGGGCGTAGAGATAATGTCTCCTCAAGACAGGGGACCAGATGCCCCATCTCCTCAGCACATCCGTGAGACTCGCGAGGCAGGTGTCCGCCTGAGCTGGGAGACTCGGCGTTCCTCTGCACTGAGTGGGCAGCCACCCAAGCCGCGTCTGCAGCTGACACCGTCCTGGTCCCCCGCGGCTCCCCTCGCATCCCTCTGGGCTGAGCCCTGGGGATTTTTTTTGCAAGTTCCGTGATTGAAGTAACTAAAGAACTTTAGAAATGAAAGCTGTGTCTACTGCTGGGCAGCCCACCAGGCTCAGGGAGTTCCCCAAAGCCCGCCGTCCAAGGCGGGAGGAGAGAAATGTGTTCACCGCCAGGGACCAAGCCAGTCTGCAACCTGTTTGCATGGCACTCAAGAGCAGTACTGGGGACAGAAGGAGAAAGGTGGACAACCCTGGTCCCAGCTCCCCAGTGTCTGCAGCAGTGACATCAGAGCAAGAGCAGCTTAGAACCGAGCCGCCGAGGCCCTGAAGGGTGTTCACAGGTGAAAGATGGACCGAAATGAAGGAGAAGCATAACAGCCCCAGGTTTAAGACCTGGGTTTTTTCTACTCCAGTGAACCCCACAGCGTGGTAAAAGGTGCCAAGTGCCCGCTAGGTGCCGACAGCGGACAGGTGCCGTCTCGTCCCCGAGTCACACAGTCCTGCAAAGCGGCAAACAGGAGACCCGAGGAGGTCAAGTCGCTCTGCAAGCTCAAAGTCACGTGCAGCAGCGAAGCTAGTCCAGGTCCCCCGAACTCGGCGATCCATTCTCCTGTGTCCACAAACAGTTCCTCATGGAACAGTCTCAAGGGCAATTCAGTGACAAAGATCTGGTCTCCAGCTGACTCTAGGTTTTTAAAAGCTGTGTAGGTTGAAGGCCACATTGATCAAAATGCAGGGCCCCAGATCTCGGGGACAGAACTGTCTCGCTCTTCTTCACAGGTGCGTCGGAGCATTTGAGGCCCAGGCTTGAGATGGAACTGAGGGCCCCAGGGTTGACTGATTCGTTTCAGGCTCAATCGCTAATGATTCTGAGTTGGATCCGGAATCTAGAAATCTTAGAAGACTAGAACAACCCCCAGGAAAAAGCTTAGAAATGAGGCGCCCCCTGGTGGTCGTCTTGACCGGGACAATGGCCTGTTCCAGAGCATTCTACCCACCTACTGAGATGCTCCAAGCAATTCATTTCACCTCTTTGAAAAATTATGTTTTGATCATTGGAATTATTCTCATCTTAACCTTTACACCCAAGATCTTATATTTCAGAAACCATTTATTATATACTTACTTGTAATTGTACCGCAAGTTCAGAAGCCACTACTATGCACGTATAGAATTAAAATTTTAGCTCTTTATCATGAGTTTTTTACAAGGGAAAAAAAAAAACTAAGAATAAAGCTCATCTCCCACTCAGCACAGAACTTTTCAAGCTTTATTTAAATTAACATTGTCATGATGCCTTTGATGAGAAATGATTATTTCAGAGAGGAGGGTGAAAAATTCCGAGGGAGGTTAATCACTTCCTGTAAGTAACTAATGTTATCTTAGCAGCCTCATGGTAGTCCTCAGCTCTGAATTAGTATCTTATTATTTCTATTATCCATCGTACATCCTATTTGTTCTCTGCCTCATTTATTTTTATGAAAGTAACTTGCAGAGTATTTAGTTCTGGTGAATGATTTTGCTTATTTGCTTTTGAGCACTGATCAGCCACAAGTTCTAAACCACATAATTTATTTTGAGTGTAGAAAAGCAAAGAGAAGCAAGATTAATTAATTTGCCAATTTACTATCATCAGTGGATCTTAATGTACAGAGAAATTGTCAGGATTCTTAAGGTTTCCGTAAGCCAGGGGTCTGCAAACTTTTACATAAAGGGCCAGAGAAGAAATATTTTAGACTTTGCAGTCCAGAAAAGTCTCAGCCACAACCACTAGACTCTACGGCTGCACCACAAATGCTTCCAGAAATACCTTGTAAACAAACAGATATGGCTGGGTTCCAATAAAACTTTATTGACAAAGATGAGCAGTGGGCTAGATGTGCTTAGAGGTCATAGTTTGCTAACCCCTGATATAGTGAACTGTTTTTCTCCACGGGAGCCTTCCATTTGCAAAACAGTCTGCAACATACACACTAAACCTAGTAATAATACAATTCTATTCCTGTGATACTAGTATTTATTTGGTTGTTCATTTTAAAATAGTTATAAAGAAATTGATTCAACCTTAAAATTTTGATTGCATCTTAGTAAGTCACGTCAGTTATATACCGTGTCACATGAAACAAAATCGCCTTTCTGTGCAGCGTTGGTGGTATAGCGGTGAGCACAGCTGCCTTCCGAAAGTCACCTTTCTAAACGAGTAGCAAAAATCTACTAGCCTATGTTTTGTTTTTTTATTATTATCTGGCTAGTGTGATCAGTCTCCTACTCATAGACATTCTTGCTCTTGGTTATTATTTCAAAGTTTTAGACAAGCACATTTTTTAATATCTTCATCTGATGTCTGTACGGTTCTATATAAAACCTCCTAAATAATTTTATGAATTTTATTAGAAGGCTTATAAGCTTTCTGACTGACATATGCTTATGTTATTTGAATTTAATTTCATTAGCATTTTGAAGGAAGTGCTGTAAAATCACATTTTTATGCCACTTGAAATTCATTTCCCATCCATTTCATGGCACCAGCAATCAAGGGTCTTATTTTGAAAACAGTTTATGTAGCTGTATGTGGATGTTTTAAAAATTTTCTAGAAAATAAGGCAAAAAAATCAAGATTTGTGTCTTTTGCGTTTCCTTTTTAATGTTTAGGTTAATAGATGTTTAGCTCAATCCTCATTTAAATAGAGGATTTTGGTTTGGTGCGCCATACCGATCCCTCATGATGAGCTGGAATGTCTTTATTTTGAACTTCGGTTCTTCTGAGTGGCCCAATTTATTTCTGAGTCTCAGAGGGAAGCAGGGTTGGGGAAGGAATCTTGTGTACCAAGCAGGTTCATTTTTAAATGCCACGATGCATTCCTTCTGCCCCAGAAAAGTTCCATCCTCCCTCCTCTGTGACCAGAGAGCTGGTTTGATGACGCAGTGACCGCTGCTGGAGGTCTAGAAGACACAGATATAGAGTGTCTTCTTACATTTTTTTAATTAAATTTACTGGAGTGACACTGGTTAATAAAAGTATATAGGCTCCAAGTATACAACTAGGTGTCTCTTATTTCAACAGCTAATACTTCAGTGGAAGGAATTTGGACATGGAGTCAGAGAATAAGGTGATTTACCCCTTTCGTGAACACAACTTAATGTTCTAAGGCAGGTCCATGCTCTCCCTTCATGTTAGAATTTTATTTTCAGCCCATGCCGATGACAGATCCAGCTGACTGTGCACCCCACGGATGTTCTAGTAGAACGAAAAGGGTTCTGGAATATGCCACTTCCTCACCTCTGCGTGGCAAGCATTACTCAGTTTTCTAGAGTTCAATGGGGATAATCGATCAGTCAATGAGGTAGTCCAAGGGAAGGTAAAAACTCTAATAAGAAGCTGGCTTTTGTCTCGGGGTCCTGTTTGTGTCGCAGTCACCAGAATCAGTGTCACAACCAGCAAAAGCCATGGACGCTGTGAAGAGACACAGTGATGTTTCTCATCAAAGACGGGGCCACAGAAGACTGCCAGCTCCTTACTCTGCTCCTCAGCCATCAGGGCAAAGATTTCTCCACACTGTTTTGAAATGCCTTACAATTATAGCATGACAGGGAATACATATTCCCATAAAAGGAGCATTAAAGAAATTTTAATGGAACATAAGTAAGGGTAGCTCGCTCTTTCTTTCTTTCTTTCTTTCTTTCTTTCTTTCTTTCTTTCTTTTCTCCATGGAAACTGTTAGGGGCACAGCTGCATGCCCACGTGCCCCGGCCATGCTGGATGGCTTCTTCAGACCACGGTCATTGCCACTACCAGCCTGGAGACGCTGCCAGGGACTCAGCCCTCCCGTCTCTGGGAAGGGTATTGGTTTAGGCTGAGATGTGGCCAGTTTCCAGCCTTGCAGGTGAGGCAGTGAACAGTACATTTTCTTAAAACATGAAGTGTTAAATGACTTCAACTAAGCACAATAATGCCTGGTCTTCTCTCATCCACGCTCACCTTCACAGTTTTGCCCTGCCCGGGGTATCATCTGTGCCCTTATTCATTTGGCACTTTTCCCATAGTGGATTTATGCATTTTCCCTAAACAGATGTGTTTTTAGAAGGAGCTTTATTGAAACTACCTTGAATGGAAAAAACAGTGTCACCAGCCAGGAACAAAGAGCCACCAGGCGCGATGACTCAGTGACCATCAGGTGTGTGTGCCTGTCCCCTGCACTCAGAAGCTTCTGGGCCCTCCGGCTCCTGCCCTGCCCTGGGTCGCACTGCCCGGAGTTCCCCTGAGATGAAGGCATCCTGCAGGGACAGCCGGAACGCCTCGTTCGCACACTTCACACTCTGGGGGCAGCGTGGTCGGACAACCCGGCCGGCGCCCTCACTATCGCTCTGGGCCACGTCTGGCAGGAGGGCCCGAAAGCCCCCACTTCCCACCCATCCTTCTCGGAAGCTCTCTTCATTCACCTCCTCCCCGTGTGCCCAGGTTGTTCCTGGGTTCTGTGGCCTGTGGGGACAAGCTGTCCCCTGCCCTTCGCACTGTCCCCTGCGCTCCCCAGCCTCTCTCTCTGCTGATGTCATCCTGGCCTGAAATCGTTCTTCCCCCGATTCTCTGCCACGCCCTCCACCCACAAGTCCTGCAGAGAGAGGTCAGCATGGTGCCTTCATGGCCCAGGGGCTCTGCCCTGCCCTGTCCCCTCACCCTCTCCCACGCCCCACACACACCCACAGAACTACAGGTTTTCCCAGGAAGGCTGTGATTTCTAAACACCAAGTGCTTCCAGGCCCCCAACTCTGTCTCACCCCAAAACTCCCGTTAGCACTTAACCCCTGTGGGCCACGCCTTCCAGAAGCACCTTCTGTGTGTGTGCTGGACACTTAGGACGCCGCTTTGTGCTCCAAATGCCGTCCCTCCTCCTTTCATCGTCCCCCCAATGGAAGAGGTCCCCAAGTACCTGCCCTTGGTCCTCCTCACCCTCCCACCTCCCCTTGGGCGAGCAGGCGCGGCCTCGGGGTCTCACTGTGGGGCCTCAGGCAAGTCATGTACACCCCCTGCATCTCATGGTTCTCATCCATGATGTCGGGATGACACCGGCCCCTGGATGGGTGGGCTGTTCCCAGGGGTGAATCACTCTGTGCAGGTCAAACACGCAAAGGAGCACCCAGAACTTGGTATATGTTCAGATAATGTCAGCTCACGTCCGCCTGCCATGGGGTGGGGCCCAAGTCTGCGTGAGCAGCACTGGACGGTGGGAGAGGCTCCGACCTGCCTTTCCAGACCGGCCCAGGCTCCTCCTCCGGAGGCAACTGTTCAGCAGCCACTGAGTGTCTGCGTGAGCAACTCCAGGCGTGGGGGCCCCTCTGGCCCCTGAGGGTGGGCCAATAGTACTGATCCACACTGCCCCCTGGCTCCTGGAACATGGTTGGTGGTCCTCAAATCCTCGTGGAATGAGCAACTTTCAGCTCTGCTGATAGAACCGGGGGTGTTGCCGGGGTTGCAGACGGGGTTGCCGGGGACCCTTCCCAATAACCAGCAGTAAGGTGTAGGCATAGAATTGAACTGTAAATGCAGACAGAACCTGAAGGACTGGCAGCCACTCTGTACAAGGAGAAAAACAGGGTTTCAGAATGCAAGGGAAGATCTCATTCTTTCAATAATTCTGTCTCTTAGTGATGCCATTGGGGGTCATGTGATTTCCCTGTTTTGTGAGTTTGCATTTTTAGCAAGTTTTCAGAACACATGAAAATACAGATTTTTTTTTCTCTTGAGTGGCTTTCTTCTCACAGCCGTCGGAAAGAGGAGTAGGGAAATGCTAAAAAAAACATACTTGATTTCATCCTCATGAAATGGATTGCACTTGTATACACTTTATGAATAAAAGAATGAGCTCTTATTAGTGATTTTAAGTAAATTGTATTTTATTAAAGGCGTATTTAAGTGCAGCGTGTGGTTTTATTTTCGTCACATGCTATTTCTTGTGAGCATATTTCCTCTGAGTGCATTCAAAAGTCACAAAACGTAATCATGTTCCTATAATTGCCTCATTATTATCTCAACTAAGAGGTTGAAGTCTTTGAGCAGATGCGTGGTCAGCACTTTGGAGAGCCGGACTTGTCTGTTCAGCCTCGTATATCCAGCTTTTCGCCTTGGGATTCCGTTTCGTGGGCCGTGATTTGCCCGATAATAAGATGAGCTCGTGTGAGGGGTTTGCCCAGGTTATGGCGAGGTTCTGCAGGGCGACTGAGCATCACAGGGCCTAATCCTGACTTTTCATTCCTATTTTCGTTATATTGCCTGTGCAATTTTTTATGAACACAAATTCTCTTAATACATGCTGGTTATGAGATATTTGGAGATACAGGTAAGGAAAGAATTAAGTCACCCGTAAGCACATAATCCCCTCGGTCTCCCTCCCCAGCAGTCATAGGCCCTGATATTTTGTGTGTGTCATGATACACGTGTACTTTTCAGCAAGTACAGCAGTACATTCTTACAGCCACCATGTTCTCGTCTGTTTTTACATTTTTTCCCACTAAATAAACGGTGAACGTTTCCCCTCTTCTCCTAAGATATTCTTCTCCATCCGTGTTTTTTTATGCTGAGGAAGCAGTCACATAACAAGATGTCACCATTAACCATTGTAAAGTGAGACATTCAGGGGCTTTTAGTATATTCACAATGTGCGCGACCGTCACCTTTGTCTCGTTCCAGGACATCTCCATCCCTCATGAGGACACCCTGGACCCTTTAAGCAGTCCCCCTCCATCCCCTCCTCCTCCCAGCCTCTGTGGATGTCCCTCTTCTGGAGAGGTCATATAAAGAGAATCGAACAGTATGTGACCCTTTGCATCCAGCTTCTTTCACTCAACGTGATGATTTTGTGGTTCGGTCACGTGGTCATGTGTGTGCTAGAACTTTATTCCTTTTCATGGCTGAGTAATATTCCACCACACAGCTAGACCACAATTGTGTATCCCTCTGTCAGCTGATGGACGTGTGGGCTGTTTCCCCCTGGTGGTGACTGCCAATAGTGCTGCTGTGGACATTCATGTTTCAGTAGCCGAGTAGGCGTTCTCGATTCTTTGGGAGACACACCTAGAAGTGAAACTGTACCTAGAAGCTGTACAATAACCCTTTGTTTAATGTTTTGAAGAACCGCCAAACTCTTTTCCACAGGGGTCAGCCCCGTCTACTCTCCCACCAACAGTGTCTGAGGATCCCAGTTTTTTCCTTCCTCGGTGAAACCTGTCATTTTCTGGCCTTTCGATCATGGCCAGCCTGCTGGGTCTGAAGTGGCCTGTTGGTGTGGTAGTGATCGGCACGTCCCTCGTCCGTGATGATTGTGCAGCCATCTCTCCTCATGCTCCGATGGTGGACGACTCACAGTGCCCATTCTTATAAACAATGATGTTGTGAACATTTTCCTTGCACAACCATTACCAAATTCATTATGATGTCACGAACACATGCCCCGAAAAGTGAATTGGTTGGAGCAGAAATAAAGCGAAGGCTCTGGACATGTATTGACAGATCGCCTTCCAGAAATATCGATCCAGCTGATACTTCCAATCACACCTGACCTCTTTTTTGTAAGTTACTCCCACCAAAATACAAAACAGGCTTTTACCCAAAATCATAACCTGCGTTACAATCTGCTGGGTACTACGCTTATGGAAATCTTTGTCATTTGTTTGCACGTGTGGATTATTTTCTTTTTCTTTTCTTTGTTGTTGTTGTTGTTGCAAAGACAAAAACAGGGTGCTTTAAAGGCGTCTGAGAGATGTAACACTTCCGCAAATGTCCATGGGAGTCCTTTATCGAGGCAGCTCAGCCTATCGAGCCCCATGTAACTACTGGATCGCTCGGGTCCAACCACTTGGTTGGAGCCCTAACCCATCACTTCGATTTAATCCTAAAACGAGGCATTGTGTTTGCACAATCAGATTCCCCTCCTTGAAATTTTATGGCTCATATTCTTCACCAACAACATCCGCTCCTCTCTGCCCGCCGCTGCCGTGACCCCCGGCTTCTGGAACCTGCTGTTGAAGGTGGACGGTGTGCGCGCTTGTTCCTGCTGGGGCGCAGAGGCCCGTCTCTGGTGACCACCTAATTTTCCTCTGTGGGATGGAAAGTAAAATTATTCATGGAACTGACGATTTGTCTCACTATTTACCAAATAAATGTCATCTTATGCGCCTTGCAAGTCCTGTGTGTGATTAGGAAGTCATGAAAAAAAATATTTTATGGGCAAGATAAACAGCAGCTTTCATTTTGGGAGTATCTGTTTTTGTCGTTTCTAGGAAATGATGAATAAATTACCCAGCAGGAATTTGAATGTACCCACTTCCAGAAAAACTTAATAAGGGTGAATTGGTGGCATTTCTTTTTTCCAGCGTGTCACTTTATCATAATAGCCTTCTGTGTTTCCAGAGCACGCTTTGCAAAGTGCGCACAGCATAGGTAGTGCCAGATCCAATTTTTTTTACGGGAGAGGGCCACACCAGCTGGAGGGGGGTGCAGAGGTTTCGAGTCAGCCGGGCTATTTGGGAACATTAAAATAACTAATTCACGAAGCCTGGGAGAAAGTGGGAGATACGAAAGAGGGGAACTTGGAGCCTGGACGCGTGGCTCTGACCATCATTATTATCCTAATGAACAAATTCTGTCTGTTCCAGGGAGAGAACTTTTGACTTAGTGCAGGAAAACATAAATACTCATTAGTCGCACCCCCCCGCCCCCCGCACTCAAAGGAGCCTGGGGAGCAGTCGGTGCTGATCGTTAGCTCGGAACGCCACCAGGTAGAAACGCCACGTTCTGCCGAAATTCAAGAAAACTTATTATACAGTTCATCACTCTCCACCACAGGGGCCTCATTAATAACTCTCTAGTTAATAACTAATTTTCTGCTTTGGATTCTAAAACACTTCTCTCTTTATTAGGACTGAGATCAAGAATTCCGTATTCTTTACACTTTGTCTTTACTAAACACTGCAAGTTTCTAGTGCTTTACGTTGTTAATGTGGAATTTTTCCCTTAGATTATACGGAAACCTAAGCTGTGTCTACTCAAAAGAACAATTTAGATTTTTTTAAGATAAATGCACTTAAGAAAAGACTCTTTAAATATATTTAGAAAAGGCTCTTACGTTTTGAAGAGTTTGTTCAACCTGTTTTAAAAAGTAATGGTTAACAAAATCTAAATTTCTTCCTCTCTCTCTCTCTCTCTCCCACTTCCTCCTCTCCCTCCCCCTACTCTCTCTTTTCTGATAATATTCTTCATATCTTGGTGAAATTCCCCATTGTGAAGTCCCTGCCTCCCAGAAGAGAGCCAAGGCTAGGGGGCAGGGGCACCCCTTCCCCACGTCCCAGCAGCCAGGAGGTGGACACACGGCCTGGGCTCAGCCAATGGCACATTCCCCTCCATGGTTTTGAAATTCACGGAGAGACCCTAGAACAGGGGCACACACAGGTTATTACACAGGATGGCGGCAGAGGTAGGAGCCCAGGAGTGATACTATTGGAGCACAGCCACAGGTGCGCCTGGAGGTGACCCAGCCAGACCCTCCTGTCTTGTACACCCTTGTTGTCTTAACTCTCCGCTCTGGCATGCCATGCTCACAGTCCAAGCTTCTCGTGGGTCCCGTGACCCGTTGCTACCCTTCCAATAAATTCCTGTCCCCTGCAGTACCCCAGAATGCATTCTGTTGTCGGGACTCGGAGCTCTGGATCTCTTGGCTTACACTTGAAATACAAATCTCGGGCTTGTCACCGACTGGCTCTATTAATAGAGAATACATTTGAGACCAAATTCAGTCACTGCTTGTTGAAGGCAGGAGTCGGAGGAATGAAGAAAGGCCAAAGCTACGGTCGGTGTTTTCTTCTTTGGCCCAAAGTCAGGGGAAGACATGCCCATCTGATGACACCGAGGGGCAGCGGGCACACGATCCTGGGAGAAAGGGGAGCGCCGTCCCTCCTGACAGATGCAGAAGGAGTCCGAGCAGGGGATGGGGCCCGAGCCAGGCCACCAGAAAACTCACCGCATTCTCTTGTCAAGGGCAGTGATGAGCTGAGCGCTGGTGGCGGAGGCTGAGAAGAGGCACCAATGTCACCATGGAAGAGCGAAGCCCTTCTTGTCCCTGAAAGGCACCGTGAGCCTACACTCACACCTGTGGTGCCCTTGGAAATGTTTTCGGTGGGTTTAAATGTCGCCCCATCTCCGGGTGGGCTGAGGGTGGAGTGAACCGTTGACCCCTTCCTCCCATCCGCACGGACTTGGCCCCACCACTCTCAGAACCCCCTCACGTCTGAGCATTCTTTCATCATGATTTACAGGCTCAAAAAAGAAATAAAAAACATACGTGAAAGAATCCTAAAGGCAGAACACGGGGAGTGTGAGTTTATTCATGACCTCCCTGTACTCTTGCACCGTTAAGTAGTTAAAATAGTGAAAACCAGTAAAAGAGCAAGGTAAAAGTGAAGCCGTTCCTCCACTTTAATTTTCCATAGAAAAATCAGGGGGTATCTGCAGCTTGTCACCACGAGCCACAAGGAGGCATTCAGTAGTCTCTCAAAATTGGATACTCTGTATTTGAAATTCATTTGGTTGGAAAACACTGAGATTTCTTTTGTATGGATATTTTTAAAAAGTAAAATTTAAATGTTTGTTTTAAAGAAATGCCCCGCCCCCAACTGAGAGCATGGGTGTGCAACTCCAGACACCAAGAAGATGAGGAGGAGCCCGAGGATGGGAGACACCTTGTCATCATCACAGAGACCTGTATCCCAAGCAGGGGTCTCCTCCAGCTACCCATGCGCGCCACCCACGTTACAGATGGCAAAGCTGGGGCTCAGAAGATGAAGGGAGCACTGACCGGTGTGGCTCAGTGGGTCAGGTATTGTCCCGCAAAGTGAAAGGTCACCAGTTCGATTCCCATTCAGGGCACCTGGCTGGGTTGTGGGTTCAGTCCCAGGTGGGGGGCACCTGCAAAAGGCAACCAACTGATGTTTCTCTCTCACATCAATGTTCCTCTCCCTCTCTTTCTCCCTCCCAGGAGGACAGCCCACGTGAATGGTTTGAACATAGCCCTGGAATAAGAGCTAGCCTGCTAACCTTCCCCGCATAAATCCGCCCGTCTCTCTGCTCTCCTGTCAGTGAGGACAAATGCAAAGAGCCCCTCAGTCTGTCTCTGAAGTTTGCTTCTTTGGAGTTGGGCTGCTGAAGTGAAATCCCCACCTTCCATCTTGGAACAGGGACCTGAACCGGAGGGGAGCCGACTTTTCACAAAGGTTTTATCAATTACTAAGTGTGAATCACTCTTAATTATTTAGGGTTCCACTCCTCTGTTCTGAAACCCTCTCATTGAAAAGACACTGAAGGGAAGCATCCATTGTGTGGTCCTTGCTGCCAAAGGGCAAACAACCCCGGTGTTTTCATTCTGAGACGTTGACATTTTTAAGAAATACAGTATTCTTAAATTATCCCAAATGTCTTGAATGTACTTGGAGAATAAATGAGGCCATTTTCAAAATTACAGGAGAATAAAGAGTCCCACTTTTTCATTAGAGCTTGACAATAAAACTGCATTTAAAAAGATGTTTAAATGTACCCTGTAGCATTCTGTCACAGTTATGAAAGTAGTTCCAGTGTGCGGCTTCCAGACAGGGTTAGGTAACCGAGTGATTTATTCTGGGACAGCATGCTTGTTTCAGTGATCAATAGCCCGATCATTAGTGATTGGTGATGGTCAAGACAACTCTCTACATCAAATACATACATCGGGGCAATTTTTGTCATTATGGAAACTCTGCTTGAAGCTCCCATGTCAGAGTTATTATGAGTCAGCCAAGTTGGATACTTTGTTTCAACAAGTGCTGTGAGTCATTTGAAATTATGTATCATTCATAAGCAGAAAACTTTTTAAATTGTTGTATCCCACCTACCTGTGACATTTTGATTCTCTATAGAGTGGGGAAAAAAACAGTATACATTGTAATTTGGTGTCTATTTTTCAGGTAATTGACTTAATAAGTTGAAATGAAATCATGGGCCACCCAGTTTGCATAAGAGATGTAGAATTAAGCAGTAACTTTCTGAGAGTTGCATCAGAGTTCAGCCTGGTAATTCTGAAAGTTGTTTTTTTCCCCTTGGTGTTTAAAAGCTGGGAGAATATCTGGCAAGTTTTCCTCTCTCAGAAGTGCTACTGAGTTGATCAGAATTAAGTACATTTCAAATACCTACTGAGTTTTAAGTACATATTTAGAAGATGCATCATAGAGAAGATGGAGTGGGGGGAGCAGGGGGCTACACGTGTCAGACAATGGAGTGGGCATTTATTTCACAGGACCCTTCATTTCAGTGCATTTCAAGCTTCTTAACCCAATAGATCAGCGCACTGCTTCGCCGAAACCGAATTGGTTTAGATTCTTATCTTTTAAGAATTCCCAGGCTCAAATAATGATGCCTTCTAGGCAGAGGCACGAGGGAAGAAGACCATTTTCTCCGCAGAATATTCCTGAACTGATCTGAGCTGGCTTTTGATCATTTCTGCGAGGTGGGAAGATGCACACATCACTTTCACTCACTCTGCATCACCAAGTGACATGTTTACAGTTAGTGTCTCTATGGCGTCATTGTCACCAATCCGTGAGATCTGTCCCAGGCTTCTTACCGTCCATAACTTAAGGAATGAATGACCAGCCCCTCGTGCTTGCCCCTTTGCAAACGTGTGCTGGCTCTCTGACCTAAGCAATGCATTTGCTGAGCTCATCCATCCCTACCCTGGCCTTTCTCACCGACTCCCCAGGAAGACATTTAAACAGCAACCCCATGCGCTCAACGGCCTGCTGTGAGATTTCGCCGGTGCCCTGTTTTCTTTCAGGGCAGCCATGCAAAGCAACGGAGGAGAGTGGGTCCTCCGTGACCAAAAAGTAAGAAAGTCCTCAAAGTCTGAAAACATCCTGTTTGGAAGAAGCTACTTAGTGAAATCAGAGAAAAAGACATTATTCTTCGGCTGGGTCAGGAAACACTTATGGAGCATTGTTCTGCACTGGGACCGGTGCCAGGCCAGCCAGACGTGGGCCCGTGGGGACCCCGCGCACCGTCCGGGAGGAAGAATGGGGTTGGCAGCCAGTAGACCTTGCGGTGATTAGCTGTGTGACCTTCTGCCTGCACTTTGTTAAAGTCTCTGAAGTGGAAAAGTGGGATAACTGAGCTCCAAAGCCACCAGTACCTTTCTGCAGTATCTTTCAAAATGAAAATGGGTGCACAGAAGTTGTGGCAAACCAAAACACGGCTATTTTAAATGCAGGGTTGACCTGATCGGTTTTTCCTGTAAGCCACAGGACTGAGCCTCTCTCTGGCCCGTCACCCATCCGCTGAAGTGGCCGAGCTGGTCAGATACGGCCAGGAGTTGCTGGTGGCCGTGTCATGAAGGCAGAGTAAGAATGAGGCTAATAGTGACGGGCGCAGGACCAAGCCGCGCTACAGTCCCTTTCCTGCTTCAGCCAGCGTGGGCTGCCTCTGGGTCTCTCTCTCCCAGTCTGGAGCCAGGGACAGCTCAGTGGGGATGCGGCTTCCCCATGACCTGCAGCTCCTGTCTGCCAAGTTGGAACTCCTTTCTCATTGCCTTGGACCCCTGCCCCCAAGCTTTCCTGGACCATACCAGTTTTCTCCTTTATTCTCCGTTCCTGAATCAACATGGAATGCAGTGCCCCCACCCCACTCCACCTCCACCCCCGCCCGTGGAGAGAGCCCAAAAGGTCCTTCCAGTGCCCCCAACCGTTCTTGGGACTCGTGACCTCATTAAATGTGGCCCCTTTGTAACGACATTGTGTCTTCTGCTTCCTCTGTCATTGTGAATACATATCCCCTTTACATTATGTGACAGATGAGCTCTATGGATCGACCGTGGCAGGAAACAGACGGCTGTTTATCCTATTTTCTGTGAGAAATGAGTTCTGAGTCCCCAAACCTCATAAATAACCTTTGAGGATATAGCCCATTTATGTTTGGGGGACTTCCCATACATTCCAGCTCTGCCGTTTTTTATTTCGCCAGGCATCTCCGTCGTTAATTCACCACGTCAGCAGGATTGAGCCCGGCCGCTAGCAGCACAAGCCACACCGGTCACAGCGCAGCTCCTGCCCTCAGGAAACTGGGGGAGCAGCCAGGAGTTCGACCCTCGGAGCCGGCTCCCAGGGCAGTGGGCTCTGGGCGGCTGCCCGCCTCCCCGCCCCCCCCCGGCAAACCACGTGGAATCCTGCCTCTGCCCCCTTTCCGTTGCCCCCACCACACCCCTCCTGGGAGGCGCAGCCGAATTAACGTCCATTTCTCCCTGTGGTTTCAGGATGCTGCAAAAACTTCTGGTTGCTGCGAGCATTGGCTGGGCTGCTCCGTCTTCCCCTCCATGTAGCCCTTAACTATATATTTTCTGATCTTTTCAAGCAGGCTAAAAATGAATTCCATAAATTCACTGAGGTCAAAGTGTATGTATGTCTCAGTATATTTTTTCCCCATAGCACCAGAATTAGAACTGGGCATCTAGAAGTTTCTCTGTAAATCTTTCCTGTGATTATGAATTGGAGCCTTTTTTTTTCTTTTGCGATAGTGGTGCTCTGAAGCAAAGTACAACCGAACGTGTATAAATCACATCGTTTACAGCAGAATCCCAAAGCCCCGTTGTTGAAGTGAATAATCACCCCTGAGTGTATCTTTCATGCACATCGAGACATTCAATTGTCATCCGTTAACAGCTTATACCTGCATGGAATGAATGGCTTTCACGGATCACACAGGAGGTTTTAAAAAAACTGTGAATAACTAATTGTACAACGTAGGTCAGGAGAATTTATTGTCTGTCCATAAGGGCAATTTGCTTTCATCAAATAGTTTAACTGAAACCTCTTTGGAAAGCAGGTTTGGCTCCCTAGAACGTTTTGAAAGAGAGCCCCAAACACTGATTTCCTTGTTTTATTATTTGGGTCCAAAAGTGAAAAGCTGGAAGCTCCCCTGTAGCCCAGGATTCTGCTCTGCACATCCACTGGTGAAAAGTTGGTAGGAAGAAAATCACAGTCATTCTTGCTTGATCTTTGAAAAGAAAGCCTCTTTGCAAAAATGATAATTCTGAATAGGAGGCTAGGTGAAGTTGGTTCGGGTGGGAGGTTAGCTGACAGTTCTTGATTCATTTGTTATTGGGAAAAATAAGGAGCGTGTCATATGTGGGGAGCTGGGGAGTGAGCAGAGGGCAGGGAGCCATGGCTGAGTGGGGCGTCACCACGCCAGGGCCCGGGGCACTCCCGAGGTCACTCCCAGGGACCCCAGAGGAAAGGGAGGGAACAGCGTTTGCTGAAATAAAGAAGCCAGTGCTGGGAAGAAGACGTAAGCTCCTTGCAGTGGAGAATGCTCCTGTTTTCCACGGGTCTCACGGGTTAGGCTGCCGGAGCTCCCGTAGGAAAGCTCAAAAAGCAGAACCCCATGGTCTCACAGTTCCGGAGGCTGGAAGTCAGGTCCAAGGTGTGGGCAGGGCCACATTCCCTCTGAAAGCGTTAGGAAAGGACCTGCCCAGCTGCCCCTGCTTGGCCGGCAGTCCTGGCAACTCCTTGGCTTGTTCCAGAAGCCTCACTCCTGCCTCTGTCTCCATCTTCACACAGCTTCCTCCTGTGTGTGTCTGTGTCTGTCCCCAAGGTTCCCCTTGTCATAGGACATACTGGTTTAGGGCTTGCCCGAATGACCTCCCCACTGGGTCACCTACAAAAACCCTCTCTAAACCCTTTCTCAATTGTCCATCCACCCGTGATTCGGAGCATCAGTAACTTTCTCCCCAAAGGATTTTTGGGCCCTGAGATACGTGACTGATGGGGAAGCAGGAACGGAAACGGGTGCAGGCAGAACTCTTCAGAGAACAGGCTCCGCGGCCTCCAGCAGCCCGTCAACCGTTAAGAAGGGAGACGCATTTGGAAGAAGCTGTGAGCCCTCAGAAAATTGAAACGCTGTGGAAAATCAAGGAAGTAAATAAATACCCGGCTCCAGTCCCCATCTGTCACTGAAATGTCACTCACTCCCAGATGGCCGTGTCTGGGATGAACAGGAAGCTGAGACCAGTGAGGGAATGGCCACCAGAAACCTTTTATGTGAAAATTTCACTTTGCAAGTTTGGTATCGAGCTGAGTCTCTAATGAAAGCGATGAGTGAACAGTTTCCTTGCTCCTCGGGCGTCAGGGGTGAGAGATGGAGGCAGCCCCTGTCTGGGGTCCGATCCAGCCTGAGAATGGAAATCCAGTCAGATTGTCACAAACTGACACCCTCAGTCCTGCCCATTGGTCAGGACAACTAGAAGAAGGGAGGCTGACAGGCAGCAGCCTGGACTGCAAGTAAGAATTTTAACAAATCTGCGTGAACCGACCCTCCTAGATGGCTCACTGAATATTCAGCTTTTATCATCAGTCGGCATCCTGCCGAGACCGGAAATCAGCCCACAGCAACACTGCAGGGAAAGTATCTTGATCACAGTCATTTTACATCACCTTCGGGGTTTCCAATCAACTGCCTCCTGTTGCATTTGTAGCCGATCTCAGTAACCTAAGGAGACCATCGGGGTCCTGAACTACAGTTCTCAGCAACTAAAATGACACGAGATCAAGCCATACAGCATTTTTTAAAGGAATGGGTAGAGATTAGACACTTTGGGGACAGTTTTACATGCCAATATCTCCTGAGAAATGTGTTTTCTTGGTCTTTTCTTATTGAGGTATGGCTTACAGAGAGTAGAGTGCCCAGATCCCAAAGGGACAGCCACGCAAACCCTTCATGACCTCATGCCTCAGGCAGGGAGCAAGACCTGGAGGGCTATGTGACCCTTGACCCCAGAGCGTGCTGGGGTCATAGCCAGAGTGTGGTAAGCTTTTTGATATATTCTCATTGGTTTTTGAACACTTCATGTTTCTGTCCATTTGGCCCACATTTGTCTCTATTTTCTTTGGCCTAGTAATCATCAGTATTTTTGAAGAACTTTTTGCCTCACTCCAATATCTGGGTAACCTCTGTGTCTTCTTCCATTAACTTTTGGGTCTGCATGCTTAGCAGCTGTGTTTCTTGTTCCTGCTTCTAGCAGGTAATCTTTAATTATACGCCAGACATTGTAAACAATACATTGCAATTTCTGGATTAGGCTACCTTCTTCTAAAGTACGTCTTTTAAAACATTCCTGATTAATATTTTGTCATCATGAAGGTAAAATCATTACTCTATCACACAAGTGGGATATTCAACTTATTTATCCTGAGCCTGTCTCCTTGTAACTTACCCTTTAGCGATATGAAGAGTTGAAATTTTTCATCTAATCCATAAAATTAATTGTTCAGAATAGCTTGGGAAAAAATGCAAGGCTGTTCTTACAAGTATTTCATTTTTAAACTATTCTAAGTCGTTGCAGACTCCAAATTGATTCAATATAATAACGGCCCATTTATTACACATCTTTGCTTCTGAATCCTTTTAGAAGGAAAGTGCTCTAACTGCCTCTTCCTCTGTGTGGCTCAGAATGTGACTTACCTCTGAAAAGTCACGAGATTTCATTTGAAAATGCAATTATCTCTTTCATCCTCCTAGACCATTACACATTCACTCAGTGATCATTAGAGAATCGGAGTCATAATGTTCAGTTACATAGTCAGATTCTTTGCCATTCTTAACATCCACATAAATTTTCTTTAAAAATATTTAATGCAACTGAAAGTCTTTTGTGATTCATACGTGTATCCTTTTGTAATACTTTATGTATTTGTGCCGCTCTGTGGCTGGATTTTTTTTCTGAAACAACCTGTGAGGCTTTATCCATATAAATTATTACAATTCTACTTAACAGCACAAAATGATATGGCCAGCTCTCCCTCCTTGCAACTCACTGACAGTGCTAAGCACCATGGGAGAAAATAAAACCTGTCCATCAGCTGTGTGCCTTTGCCGGTGTAACACTGAAGTCTCCACTGAGGTTTTGTCACGTGGATGAAATGTACATGAAACAAACCAGGGAATAGATGTGTGCTACCCTCAGCTCACAATTTATGGCAACAGTTTGATCATGTACCACGATGAACAGCAGAAACTTAAATTAGCTTGTTTGTTCTTGTTACTGAGTTGCTTCCAATCACTTTTTTTTAAGTAGGCTCTCCAGCTTCTTGTACTATTTATCATTTTTAAAAATTAGAGCTAATTTTATAAAAAGACTAAGTTAAAAACTATACTTTGAAGAAGTGCAGTGTTTAATTATTGGCCTTGCTTGGTTCTTATAAGTAGAACATTTTTATTCAGGAGACAAATCCTATTTTTACACTTATTACCGCAAGCGTGTGAATCACCAAAAGAAAACAAAACAAAACAAAAAAAACCCCACCGATTTCCGCAGGTGATTATTTTTATTATTAATATTACAGAATTGGTTTGAATTTAGAACTACTGATGTGATCCGAATAGTTATTTGGTATTTATTAAATGTCAGCTGTGTGTCTAGCTTTGGGAATGTTTAAACATGATTTTTGTGATTATACACTTGCCTAGAATCAGTCACTAAAGAATTGAATCACCTCATCATAGAGATGTCACAAAGACTTTCCAGGAAGGTGGCGTTCGGACCACTCAGCTAATATGTGTCTATTTCCCATCCAAAGGAGAAAAACAATTAAGTTCATTAAAGCTGGCACTACTTAAGCCAGGCTGTGTTGGGCACATACAAACTAAGCCGCCTGGGCGGTCCGGGTCAGGTGCATTACGCGATCAGAAAGCACACCTATTCAGGTCCACTTTTCTTGGCCTTCCCTCCGACCGCTCCAGCAAAGCTAAAGGATCCATCATCCGGACCCAGAACTGATACCCGACCCTGAATTACTTCCAATGAGGATCCACCCGAGACGTGATGTTCGTCCCAAAGCAGGAAACAGTCTCCCCACCTGTCCAGGTCACTGCCATGGGAGAGGGCCTAGTGACCAGGAACAGGGACCGGGTGCCTTCACCAGTCACCATTCCCCATAATGTTCTGCAGTCATTCTGTACAGAACCTGGGCAGGCCACTCCCAACAGCTTTGATGAGTTTCTGAGTACTTAGAGAACGTGGGAGTCTATTTCGATGGGTCACTTTTGCTCGGCCGTGGGTTGACTGTGAATTACTTTTAAGGACGCAATATACACTTCCATCCTTCATTAAGCGCTGCCCCCCACAACCCCCCAATCCGTCAAACCGTTCTGAGGCACCGAGGAGCCTCACTATTTTTAAAGACTGGCTGGGGGCCTGACGTCAGGACTCCCGACCTGCACACATCTGCTGGGAGCCCGAGCCTTTCCAAGGGAGCCCTCCTCCTCACTCCCCCTCGCCTGGTGACTCATCCTGCTTCCTGGAGCAGTCACTCAACACCCACACCGGTCTTGCTCCGGCCGGCCGGCTTCGTGCCTGTCTCCTGTCTCAGGAGAGGTGAGGATGGGCTGGAGCAATTTAAGAGCCCGTGTAGAGGAAGGAAGATAAGACAGCCCAGCCAACACTCCAGATAAATTACCCACGGAAAAGAAAACACTGTGAAATTGCAGAAGATGTCAGCGTCTGGGAGTTAGGAGAGCTGCGAGAGGAACAGGGAAATGTGGATTCGCATTTAGGAGGAGAGCAAAGGGAAGGAGGAAGGCAGGGAAAAGAGGCAAGCGGAGGCTCCCTGTTTGCACATCGCTTCCTGGAGGGTCCTCGCTCTGCCCAGCCCCACTCGGCGGGGGGCGGCCTCCAGAACTCTGTTACCAGTCCGATTGCTCTACGTGGCCTTGTTTATCCTGCACTTGAGCTTTAATGCAGTGCTGGTTGTGGTATCAGAGCTGTATTTATGCATATTACATGTAATCATTCTAAAGCAATTTGCTTCCATTTGAGGCTTTTAGTGTAAAAGGAGGGAAAAGTCTCCTCCTATTGTTTGCCTTGGAAAATCTGTCAACTTCTGAACTCCCTCTGATCAGGGGCTCAAGCTTCTCTACCGGCTTCCTCCGTTCTAGCATCTCACCTTCCTGCTGGGGGCCCAGGGATGTCTTTCTGCAAAGTAACATCTTCTGTTAGCTTTCTGTCCACCCTCACTCTTGTTCCCCTGGAAAATCACCTGTTTTTAATTGTTCTACACTTTGATTTGCATGGGGGTTAAGCATGTGTAAATTTAGTCTTCATAAGTTACATACGCGTCAACCAAAAAATTAAAGAAAATTGCCTATTTTTTCTCTCTACCCAGCAGCCATTTTCTTTCTCGTTGTTAGTGTCCTTTTCTTGCTAATCATGAACGGGATTTTTAAAATTCACCAGGAGTTCCCTTCCCTTAACAAAAAGTTCGTTTGCCAGTACCTGCTTTCCCTTTGGATACGTACGTAGTTGCCATTGTGAAGTATACGCAGTTTTGTGTTCTGCTTCTCTTGCCCATGTCGTGTTACACCAAATATTTTCCCCGCTTTCCTGATCCTCCTAATTTACCATTTTAATAGCTGCAAAGTCTTCTGCTGAGTAATTACCATGCCATTTGTTCAGTCACTCCTCTTGTGCAGGCCACTTAGGTGACTTCAGATTATTCGTTTAAGCCAATGACCCTCTGGGAAACATGTCCGCGTGCATCCTGCCAGCCAGCCGACGGATGGAGCATGAAGTGGAATCCCTCGTCTGTGCAGAGAGCCCGGGCGGGGGGTGGGGGGTGCAGACGTGAAGTCTCCTGTGAGGGGCACTGAGTCTGGTCTCCCCCAGGCTGGCAGCACCGCGACCTAATGCCAGCATGTCTGTCTTTGTTGACACCTGTGGCATGAGCCCCCCAGGACAAGCCATCCCTGGACTCAGCTCTGGCTGGACACGGAACGCCAGGCTGGGCTTGCCTGGCTCACTCCAAGGTGGCCAGCACCGAGGTGCAGTTGCAGCACGCTGGAACACTGGATCCTGGTGTTTGAATGAATGAATGAATGCAATATCCGATTTCAAGATAGCAACAAGCTTGTGAGAGAGGTATTAGAATCCCCACGGTACAGGTGAGAAAACTGAAGCCCATGGACAGAGGTAGAAAGCGCCTCTTCAGTTTATATGCACACTACTGAGTTTAACCCTGTCCAGAACCCTCTGAGGAACACAGCCCGGCCCCAACTTGGCCAGGGAGGAAACTGGGGAGCAGAGGGAAATTAAACAACTTTCCTGGGGTCTCTCGGGTTGAAAGTATTAAAATCAGGATTCAAACCTACAATTTCCAACTCAACATTCATTATCCTCTTTAGGGTATTAACACTTCCATCTGCTGTTTTCTCAAACGTGGGATTGTGGAGGAAAAAAGCTGAGACATTTTCATTATTCTATTTTTAATATGGCCGATATATTCCTTTTGTTTCTGTTCAAAGGGAAATTATCACCTGTAACACACACAGTCACCCGTGTGACTACAGCCATACCGGCAACTAAGTATTATCTCGATACACGTTTTTGCAACTGTGAACTGTTTTATCGGCCCCAGTTGCCACCTTACTTAGTGCTTCGTTGTCCTTTTTTTCCTTAGCTTTTTTGAATTCATAGGAAAGCCCAATTTTTCATCTGTTTGTTTAATCTCTGTTCTTTTGTACATTGTCTGCTTTGGGGCTTTCCCTCTTTGTTTATTGGGCTTCCCATTTCATTGGTATATATTGAAGTGGCTTCTTCTTTAAATACTAACCCTTTGTCATATTTCATTCCCACATTTTCCCCCCCCAAACATTTGTTTCCTTCCTGACTGTCCTCATTTTCATTTATAAAAGTGGCATACATATAGTCAAATGATTGGTTCTGTCCTTAGAAAGTTGGATCACTCTTCCAAATACCTGATTACAATCAAGTGTCTTATGTCTGATGACCTAATCCATCTGAAGTTCAAGGTAGTAGAACACAGGGATCTAATGCGAGTTTCCCAATTCCCTAATTTCAGCCACGGCTGGGCTGTGTCGCGCCACCTGTCCAATGGCCCCTGGTGGGAATGACCAGCATCTGCTCCCACACCCCAACCAGACAGCTGCTAATATCCCCACACCAAACACCGGATATTAAATTATTCATTCTTTCCTCATGTTTTTGTGACACTTTCTCATATAGTTACACTTTTCATGTCAATGGATTTATCTCCAGCTATTTTTCCATTCTATTGATTTATTTTTCTATGCCACTTAAATAAGCTTTTTTGTTGTTTGGCTGGGTTTTTCTTTGTTTTGCTTTTGTTTTTTCATTGTTTTCATTCTTTTGGGTTTTCTTTTTTTTTAGTTTTGTTTCTTTTTTCCTTTTTTGTTCCTCTTCATCTTTCTTTTTTTTTTTTTTTTGGTAACCTTTGGAATTATTGTAGGTTTATAACATAATTTTATAACTGGCATGATAGAATTAAATCTTTGAGGGGTCAGGGCTCATAAAGATAATACAATTACTTTTGCAAATTTTACAAAAACATGTGGTCGTGAGAACGCATTACTAGAACTCCTCCCGAGACATCGGGGCAGCCCACAAGGTGAGTGAGGACGGAGAAGCAGAAGCTCAGTAGCTTCACGGTAAATACACCTCTCCAGCTTGTTTACATTTCCCTGTGGCTATTCTTCCTTAAGGAACACTGTAATTATTTACTTGGGTTGTTTCCATTTGTTTGTCCTGTTTAACATCTCTGGGGACTTCCGTTGGACTTGAGGAGAATTCCCAGCCCTAGAATATCTATTTCCTCCTAGAACATAGCATTGCTCTACACTGTTTTGTCTTCCCTTCTACTTTCCAGGAAGTGTTACATTACTTTTCACACACTATCCCTTGTTTATTCCTAATGAACCTATCATTAATTTTCTTGCTATAATTTCTTTCCTGTTATAATTAAATGAAATGTTAATCCTCGTACGTAAGAACGCTATTGATTTTAGACATTTCTTCTACACCTCGCAAGTTTTGGTAGTGCATTTACACTTTCACCTGAAATTGAATATTTTGTCTCTAGAGGCCCGATATGTATTCTTCTTTATGTCTTAATTTTGGATCTTAATTTACTGAACATACATCCCAAAACAATACTAAGTTAAGGCAGCATTTAATTCCATTTGAAGAAATGTCTCTAGGTTTTTTCATTGTCTCTTGATTTAAAAAATGTTTTTCATAATATATTAATAAAGTATACTTCTAGCTTTTTAAAAGAGAAATGTGTAGCTGGAATGTGTGTTGGATTTTTTCAAATTAATTTTTAGTATCAATGGAAATGACCATATAGAGATTTTTATTTAATTTATTCATGTGATATAAGACTTTGTGGTTGAACCATCCTTGCATTTCAGGGATACATTTTACTTTGTAATGCAATGCTCTTTCAACGGGTTTTACTTAGGATTTTCCCATCTATCTTCATGACATTGACTAGTTGTTTGGGGTGTTTATCCTTATCAGAAGTGTACCAAGTGTTCCTCTGTGAGGATCGCACTTTCTAACATAGTATAACCTATTTCTTTGCATATTTTTAAAATTCACTCTGATACAGAGCCTTTTTATTGAAACTGGAATAGTTCATTAATGACTTCTGATTTCTTTCTCATGTCAATCTCTAAAGATTTTCTTTGTCTTGCATCAATTTTAGGAATTTTTTATTTTTTATTAAATTATCCATTTCTTTCAGAATTGCAAATACAGTGGCATACTTGTAGATATTTTTTCTTATGCTTTTTATTACAATAGAGTTTCTATCTCTTTTCTAATTTCTGTTTTAATATGTTTTGGGGTTTTTTCTTGCTTAGCTCTCAGAACGTGATCTATATTGTCAAAATTTCAAGAAATCAGCATTTGCTTTTGTGTACTTTAATTTATGCTTTCCAATTTATGACTTTATCTTTTTATTTCTTATATTGTGCTTCTTTTCCTTCCCTAAGATATTAAGTTGAATAATTTATTTACTTTATCTTTTTAATTTTAATAATAAAACATTTAAAGCTTTTATGGATATTTTCTCTAAGCTTTATTTTGATTTGTATATTAGTATTAGTATTAGTATTTTCTAAGTTGTCTTTTATTGAGTTCTTGATTTTTTTAATTGTCCCAGTTGTTCTTCAGAAGATTATTTTAAAATATCAGAGTAAATTGAAATTTTGTTCGTTTATTCTTAAGGCTTTTAATTATATTTTGGTTAGAATGGAGCCTGTGAAAGCTCTGATGAAGTTTATTTATTTAATTTTATGTAAACTAGCAAGTAATAAAATTGTGTAAGTGCCCTTAAGTAATTCTAAAGAAACTACATCTTATTTATAAACTATAGAAATTTGTCTATTTTACTTGTCATGGTTTGGATGATAAGGAATTTAATAGTCCTGTATAACTGATTTTTTGTTACTTTTTACTTGAAGTTATTCCATTCTTTGCTTTGTGTGTTTTGTTGCTATGTTATTTGGTGCATATGAATTCACAATTATTATATCTTAAGTATGTATTGTTTACCTTTGTGTAACTACCCTCTTATTTCACTTACTATGTTTTATCTTGAGTTAATTGATATGATTACTGCAACCTTTGTTTTCCTATACTTCCTACCATTGCTCTATCTTTGTAGAAACATCATTTTAGGCTGTCTCTGTGACTTTTTATGAGTATGTGATAACAAGCAGCACAATGTTGGAATATCTTTTATAATCCCTTTCGAACATCTTAGCCTTTCAGTTCCACGTGGTGTTTTTCTTATTTGAGCTTCATTGTTTTTCCTTCTACAAAAGGTTTAAAACTGTTTACTGAATTTGATATGCCTCCATAATCATGTTTAGAGCTGATCTTTTCCTTTGTCTTGAGACATTTTGTAAACGTTTTAGAGGAACTGAGAGGGAGAAGACCCTACCGCTTCCTGTATCATCATCGGGGCACAGCATCGTCTGATGAAATTTGGACACCCCCGAGTTTCCAAACCGCTCCCCGCCACACACACACATCACTCTCTGTTCCTTTTCAGGCTGTGCTTTCTTGAATTCCATAACAGCTCGTTTGTCTTCTATCAAATGCTGATTCTTATTTTTTTTTAATATCTTAATCTCCAGACTTACCATTCTAGTATTTTAACTATTGTCTTCCATTTTTAAATACACCTTTCAAGTTTCTTTTTGTACCGAAAATACGATATACAAACTTCATTTTACTTTCCCCTCAATTCTTCTATACAACTCTAGTTTTTTGCTGCTTTTTTTGAAATTTCAATAAACCACAGCATCTTATTAGTTCTGTTTCATGGGGTAACTTGAGAAAATAATATTCCAATAGCAAATTCATTCTTTCTAATGCATGCTTTATGAGGTGTCCTTTCTCTTAAGATGACTATTATTCTTGTTCCAATTATAATATTAGTGCCCACATGGACCATTGAGATATCACCTCCATTTTTTTAGTACTTTCTCCCCTATTCTGACGGGAAATTTGTCCTGTGTAAATAATAAGCACAATTTAAGTTCTTCTTTATATAACATCTTTTTTTAAATGCCACACTTACTTTTAACAACTAATAATAAGTAGCAATATTAAATTAACACCTGTTAAAACTCAAGTGTGTAACTGTTGGATTTGAGACATTACTTACCTACTAGTGGTGTATGTGTGTGGAAGTAAGAAATGAAAAATTATTGTAGTTTTTGAGCAAAAAGAGGGGCACCAAGGAACTAGTAAACAGGACTTTAAAACCATAGATTAATAAACATGCGTTATTCTTCGTTAATATTAGAATTTCCAGCATTGTTGCACTCCCTGCTGACTGAAGCCCAGATAAGTCTGTTTTCAAATATCACTTAATGCATGTCATAAAAATAAATCAATCACATTACTTAGGAAGAGTCTTGATTAATTTTCTCTCTCAGAAACTTCGCTGGATCTTCACTTGGCTGCGGAGTAACACAACCTGATAACATGGAGCTCAAAACCACTCAACTTCTGAAAGAAATCTGTGCGTTTACTAACTAACACATTTACTAAGCACCTACTAGGAACTTGGGCAGATGTAAAGAGGACCAACCCAGAATTCCTACGCCTTCCGTTGTCAGGAGCGACACAAGAGTTTCTGGAACTCTCCCCCTCCTCCTCTCTCTACATGCCTGGCATCAGCCTTGACAAAGCACACTACAGTCTCCAAATGGGCCCCACTGAACTTTCACAGATCCCTCACACCCCCCAGTGCTCCCTGGTCTCCCTTAGAACTCCCTCCTTCCCTTTTTCTCTCCTTGAAAGACTACTCCTGCTCCTTCGTGATCCAACCAGTAAATCACCTTTGGGACCTTGAAGTTTTTCCAATGTTACATTATTGCAAACAATTCTGCCACCCAGATTTTAGCCCCAAGTTGTGAATCCTTTGATACAGCAGATTCCTGCCTGGAATCACAGGGAGAGGCAGGGCCCCCAACAGACATTGCTAAATTGCTCTCCAGAAAGATTGTATCAATGTATACTTTCAACAGAAGTGTCTGCAAGTGCCTAGCACACCACGTCTGAATAAGAGCTACATTTTAATCACTGCTAATTGAACAGACCAAAGTGGTGTGCTGTTTTCATTTGAATTGGTTGGCTCACCGGCACAGCTGCGCATTTTTTTCCTGTCCATTAACCATTTACCCTTTTCCTACAGATTGCCTGTTGATGGTCTTTTTATTTTCTAAAGTGTTTTAGTGGGGTTTTAATTGTTTAAATGACTTTTTATATATAAAGAAAATTAACTCAATCCATCATATTTGTGGCAAGCGGTTTCATATATTTTCCTTTTAATCTTGTTCTGATGTTTTCTACATTTGTGAGTCAGTAATTTATGAAGCCAGACCTGTATAAGTAATTAGGTTTTCGATATTTATCGCTTTAGTTAATCTAGAATGGATATAGGTGTACAGCCTGAGATAATACAATTTTCTGTTTTTTCCAAGTACTTAGCGAACTGCCCAGCACCACTTAGTACTAATCTATCCTTTCCCCTTGATTCAAAATGCTGGTTTAAATCAAATGCTAAAATATCATATACACTAAGGTGAATTTTAAGGCTATCCATTTCTTTCTACCCAGTTTTGCTCAATATCATACTATTCTAGCTACTATCATTGGATAATGTTGTAATATCTGGCAGACCAAGTTTTTTCTTTGCCTTTTCAAAACTTTCTTGGCTATTCTCACCTCTTTATTCTTCGAAATAAATATAAGAATCACTTTGTGAAGTTCCAAGAGCATCCAATTGGGATTTTGGCTGGAATAAACTAATTCGGGAAAGAAATGGCAGCGTCAAACACTCAATTGCCCTGCCCAGGTACAGCTTCCTGTGGTCCGGTTTCCTGTTACATTCCTCTGGAAAATGTTATGGTTCTCTTCACAGAGATCCTATACACCTCTTGTTAAGGTTTCTTCCTGGGTGTTTATATTTGGGGTTATTTTAAATGGAATTTTTCCATTATTGCTTATCAGGGATCATTGTTGATATGAAAGGAAGCTACTGACTTTTGTATCTTCCAGTTAATTTTAAATAACACTTACAAGATTTTATATTAGCGTTTTATATAAATCACAATTACCCAAAGTATGTTTTTAATAGATGTACCGCCAATATTCCACGCTGATTAATCCCATTAAGCGTGCCAATAGCTGGATGTACTTGTGCTAAGACACCAGTTGGCTGATGTAAATATTTGCTGAAGCTGTTTGAGGATTTGTGGTCTTATTCAGAGATACAGTTGATGCCATGTGAAGAAATGGGAAGCCACAGAAATGGCTTCTTACCACAGGCTTTCTCTATATTATTATTCTCCAGGAACAGACCAGTCACGGGAGGAAGAAACCTGGATTTGTACACGGCACTGCATTCAAAAGATCATCAACCCACCTTGGCTGGTGTGGCTCAGTGGACTGAGCGCGGGCCTGCAAATGGAAAGGTCGCTGGTTCAATTCCCAATCAGGGCACATGCCTGGGTTGTGGGCCAGGTCCCAAGTAGGGGGCGCGCAAGAGACAACCGATTGATGTTTCTCTCACACATCAGTGTTTCTCTCCCTCTCTTTCTCCCTCCCTTCCCTTTTCTCTAAAAATAAATAAATAAAATCTTTAAAAAAAATAAAAAGACCATCAACCCGTGGTCCTGGAGCCTCTGCCTCCCCAGCTACTGGGTGTCTCCGGGCGTGGGACCTAAGACTGCATCGTGAAACAGCAGCCTGCAAGTGCTCAACCATTTTCCTCACCGGCTAATGAAACGCACCGCCCAGAGAAGCGCGTGTTTTAGAACCAATGCTTCGCTTTGCGATCCTAGCCCCTGAGAAAATGTCTCACGCTCCTCTCTTCCCTGGTGGGTCCAGCGCATGCACTTCTCCTTGTGCCGATGTAGAAGGGGAGTGGAAGGAGCAGGGGGGACGTGGGTACATTTTGACTTTAAACTTGCAGCAAACGAGAAAAGCAATATGCCAGGCTGTTTCCTAATCGATCATTCAGGGCCACACACTCCTGTACTAAGGACATATGGCTCAGCACTTTCTTCCAGCCTCAGGGCCCAGCGAACAGCTGTTCTCTCCAATGAAGCTGGTTTGGGCTCCGGGCGCCTGAGGTTTGGGCTGCGGGCGCCCGAGGTTACCGCCCCAGCTTCCCTCTGCTCTGGCCCCTGAGCCCCGTCTTCCTAGACTGGCCCACAGGGCACTGCTTTGACCTGGGCACTGCCGGTTCTCTCCCAGGGCCCTTGTGTGCTTTCTGGTTTTAAGACCTTCATGCTCTGCCCCAAGTTCCAAATTCTGGTAACTGTCCAGCTTCACAAACCTGCCCCACTCCATCGTTGGCCCCATGGACACAAAAGACATGGTGTCACCTAGTGCTGGGGCTTGGCTTGGTTTCCATTCATTCCTTTATTCACACCACAGATACTCATGAGCAGGTCCCATGCCCTGTGTGCAGCACCAGACTAGGTCACGGGCATGGGAGAGTCAAGCAACAGGTCAGATCTCCGAGTGGCCTTTCGTCCCAGTGCTCTCAGCAGAATGATGAAGATCAAAATCCTGGATTCCTCCGGCCCTCAGGATCCACCCACACCAAGTGCTGGGTCTGGTTTGCTTCATGGTCTCCAGCAGCGTGAGCTGACTGTGCACTTCATGAAAACAACCTCCTGGCCAATTTCCAACACCATGTGGGCGCATCCAGACATGCGAAGAGCCGTTTCTCAGTCGAGGAGCAACCGTGAAGATGGACCGCGCACGCTCCTTGGTTGCTTTCGTTTCATTCGTTTTGCTTGGTTCTGTACGGCAGGAGGCCTGAGAGCCCACGGCGGAGCGAATGGGGGGCGGGGGGGAGGGGACGGTAGCCTGTCCACACCCCTGGACTGTCTTTTCCTGTCCAGCGTGACGCACAGGTACGTAAAGGTGTCCTCACAGGACAGTGAGGCCGGCCACCCAGCGTTCTCTCGCTCCTGAGCTGACTGCATCAACCAGTTAGGGAGCCGCGGCACTGTGAAAAGCAACGGACTCCCAGGTGAGTAGAGGAAGGGTTCCCTGCCGTGCACACAGGTGCCCGTGGCCCAATATTATTGACCCCCTGGGCCGTAGAAAAGACCCCTGAACATTCCTCTCGGTGCCGCATTCAAGAGACTTCTGCCTGCATGCTCAGCTCCTCAGTGTGCCCCACGGTGTCACGCAGTCCTCTGTACGGGGGTGGGGGTGGGGGTGGTTCTGGGGCTGGATGAAAAACAGTGTATTTTTTTAAAGGGCCATGGGAGTCTCTCCATCATGGTTCATCACCAACAACCGACTTTCCATTCACCCTTCCGATATTTTGTGCTTGTTCGTGACACAATTTCTTAAACGTCCGTAACAGATGCCACGCTTCTGCCGAATGGCCCTCTTAGGAAGACCGTGATAAAGCAGAGCTGACTCTACCCAAATCCTGTGACTAGAATCCAGCAAGCACTCCCACACCCCGACTGCCTTGCAGAACGGCATGACCTACCCACCTCCTTACGGGAGGAATGAGAGCGGCCTGGCAGGTCGCGCACTGAGATGTTGAGCACTTGGGTCCGGCTGGGGCTGGCCTGGCCCCTAGAACCTGGGAAACCAGCAAGCACATCACATTACCCAAGCTCCACATGGCCTCCACGCGCCCACCCTGCCCCCTGTGCCCACACCACATCCGGTGGGGAGAGGATGAGGCTGGGAGGTGTGACCCTCGCTCTGCTTCCATGTTTTTGCTGTGAACAGGAGTATCGTCCCTCCTTCCTCTTGTCCCAAGATGTCGCGCTGGCAGATGAGAGAATATATGTGCTAGGAGCGGCTTTGGAAAAGGACAAGATATTCATCGATCCCAGGATCCTCCTGCGCACTCCTTATTGAGTGGGATGGACCCCAGGGGGTTGAACCAGGGGACAGCTGGGCCTTTGAAACTGCAGGCAGCTGAGTGCTCTCTGGAAGCGGGCGCAGCTGTGACTGTTCTCTCCCTCGGTGTTCACCACTGCTGGTCACTGAGATGTTATATCCGAAAGGTCATCGAGATAAAGTCAGCCGGAGTTGGCCACCCAAAAAGGAGCTGTCTGAACTGGTCCTGGGCCACTGGGCAGCTGCATTTGTCATTCCCTGTCTCCAAAGTTCCCTGTGGTTGAGGGTCCTGGAATGGGAGCCCTTTCAAGCCCTACCCTGTTCCTGGTTTGGTCCGTTGGCCTCCAGCAAGGAGAGAGCTCATTTTTCTCCAGCAAAACGGAGGAGACTGCCAAGCCCCGCAGAGAGCAAAGAGCCAGGCCCCGTCCCCCTTTTGTAAACTGCATTGCGTGTCCCAGAAAAGGGGTACAGCTCAGGGCAGAGTGTCACCTCCCTCTCTCGATGCCCAGTGTGGTCATAGAGACCGAAAAACTACATTAACAAATGTGAATGAAGGGATTACAGAACCGTTCATCTCGGGGCACGTGGGCAAGGATGGCATTTTTATTGTCCTGGTGAGACTCCGTGGCCAGCTTCTATCCCTTTGTGCCTGAGAGTGTGTGTGAGGGAGCCATTCATGGCAAAAAGCTTTTAGCCTGGAGAGAGAGCGGAGCCGGTTTCAACACGGACTGCCTCTTAAGGAAGGCTGCTAATAAGACAAATTGATTTAGCTTTAAGAAATTACCCTTCGTTTCTCAGGATAGGAATTACTGGAATAGCCAAAGGCCTCCCCAGAGAAGAGATTCATTTCTTATGCCAGGAATTCAGGGATAACTGGGTTAGATACTTAGGTAAACAGAAAAAGGAGACGGGGGAGATCAAGTAGACTGGAGATTCTGGACAATTACTCGAAATCTTCCATCACTAATGGGAACGAAATTGAATTTGACTCGAGATACTTGTTAAATTAGAAGTAACATGAGATTCCTGAAATGGGAGGTCTCCTAAGCAGAAACAAGCAGGTGGGCTCTGAGCAACTCTGGCTTCCTGGTCTCTCCTTCCCAGGCTATTGGAGTGGCCCAGAGAGGAGACACCGTGGGATGTTTCCGTCCCTGGTTCGAGTCATGTAGGTCCCTTCTCTCTGGCTCATCCTGCGGCCACACAGACGCTGGCTCTCCACTGGACGAGGGTTACTTGAGTCCCCCATGAAAAGATGAGATTGTGCGCGGGGTCATCAGGGCGTTCCTGACCTGTTTCAGGTCCCCTCCTCTCCTTCCACCTCAGCCCCGGCTGCTTCTCACCCCAAGTCCTCATGAATCTCTCTCTTAACTGGTCTTCCTCTGTCATCCCAGCTCTTGTGGTCTCAAAAACCCCTCATTTTTAGTGCCTAATCGGTGCCCAATAAGTCCGCTGAATCTACTTAAAACCAACACCAACATTTCATAGTAAACCATGAAAAACAAAAATCATGGCTGAGACTTCATCCTGATAAATGAGATATAAACTGATGGCAGGAAGTTTACTTACACATGCACACACACATATATACATGTGCATATTTGTAGCAATGCGTATGTGTGACAACCCATTTTATATAGTATAAGAGAGAGATATACACATATATATACTCGCACACAAAACTTAGGTTACACTGTAAGTCTGTGCAATTTCCGATTACCTCGAATGAATTAGGCACTACTTTTTGCCATCATTGTCCCCACCACACTGTAAAAAGTTTTATACATTATGTTTGGATTTCGCAGCCCAAAGGTCTTTGACAGAGATCTCTGCAGAAACATTCAAGGACTTGATCGGTCTTGGGGGGGGGTCTCTCCCATGCTTAGCTACTCAGTCGCTGACTCGAGACACTGCCCAACGTCTCCTGTTTGAGAGCCGCTGGTGCAGTGTCTGCTCCTTGGGGCCAGGGATGGCCTGGAATAGGTGATCATGGCTGTTTGCTGAATGAAAAAATGAAGGGAGCAAAGGCAAAAGGATGGAAAAGGAGAAAAAATACGTTCTCTGAATCCAGAAGAAGTATGGAGAGCATCAGTGAGAATACAAGACAGTTTAAAGGGCAGAGGAGGAAAGTTGAAGTCTACAGTGAATTCAGATAAAGGTCACTGCTGAGAGGCTCAAAGGAAAAGCTGAGTTTGGAGTTTGAAGACAGTGAATAAGAGTGAAGAGCAGCCACAAAGCTGGGGAACAGACCCCAGAGTCAGACATGACCGCAACTAGGATCTCAAAGGCAATAGGGAGCTTACTGTTTTCCTTTCACAGCCCTTAGCATCTACCAGGAAAAAAAAATACTGATTTTCTGTTGACAGACGTTATGTAAAGTTTTATTTAAAGTGTATTTGTAAAGAAACTGATCTAAAAAGTTAAGTAATAATGGAACGGGCAGTATGAAGGTCCAGCGAGTTGGTGGATGACCAACGTCTGAGAATAAAAGGGGCAGGGCCGGCTGAAGCTGGAGCTCAGGGCTTGCTGCGCTTCTCCTGCGAGGCCTGTGTCTGGGTCCCACTCACGTGAGCCCTCTGCTCTCGGTGCTGCCGGGTGTGTCTTCACAAACTGATCCCTGGCCTCCGTCCACCCTTCCTCCAAAGCCTTCGCTGAGGTCCAGGGAGATGTTCCGCCCACTGTCATGCACAAAGGGGCCGCAGGCCAGTCACGAGTCTCTCTATTCTATACACCTAGATAACCCTCGTTTTAAATATCTTCTAGCTAGCTACTCCTTGATCAGGGTTTGGCTCCTCAGCCAGATGCAAAGGTCCGTGCAGGTAGGAACCACCCCTGCATTCTTCCCTCCCTGTCCCCAGGGAAGGACATGGGGACCTGGGGAATGTGTGTCATCCCAGGAGCAAGGGCCATTGGAGCCAGTCACCTGCTGAATTTCCAGCTAATGACCTGATAATGACTTCCCTGTTTCTGTGGGAGGGATTTCAGTGATACCATGCTTTGGCATCTAAAAACCATTCATTTGATTCCTTCCGGTGTTTCCAAAGGCATCTCCAGGAGATAATGTAGGTAAAGGCCTTGCTCTCCAACTTCAAGTACCAAGTACCAGGGGATAATGTGTCCACCTTGGGGACACCTGGAAAAGATGCTTGGGTCCTAGAGCTCCACTGCTCCATGCCCCTATCCCCATCCCTCCAGATCCAGGAAGTAAAATGCACGGATGGAGTATGGGTGAAAGATAGGTGTCATTTAATTTTCATGACTTTAAAAAAAAACAACAGAAATCTTGAACTGGGATGGGGGAGTGAGGGAGGAGGAGCAGGCAAAATGACATTCTTCAGAATAAACCGAAGAGGAATCCCCGGGGGTGCAGAGCTTCTGGGAGGCCCAGGAAGAGCAGGTACAGGCTGCTCTGTGAGGATGGTTTCTGAACCAGTGTTTTAACACCCAGCAATATTAACTTCGCATCTTAATCAAGGCTGAAGCACCATCGGCAAGCCTTAAAGCATCACCTCCCCCACCCCCACCAAGAATTCACTCTAAGTACTGTAGGATTTTTTTTTAAGTCCTAGACACCACAAATTGCACTTAGCAACTACCCAACCATATGATTTCCTTCCTGTCTAATGTAATTTTTCTGTTTTCTTCTATATAAAGAACTTCAGCTACTTTTTCAAAAGTATCCTCCCTCCCAAATTAACCTGGCTTTTATTTGTTTTTAACAAACGCGCTAAGAAAATGAGACAGTGCCTCTCACTAGCTTCTAAGTAACCAGATGTAAAGATTTCCCTCCACAGCCATCCTTTGAAATGTCAGATTTTCTGTTAAGGGCACAAGGTTGTGGACTGTGGTGGGAGAGGAGGGGGTCAGGGGAGGGAGGGCTTATCCTGAGAGCACGGCCAGTAGTCTGTCCACTACACAAAACTCATCTGTGGCTGTAACCCGTGCCATGCATTCCCTCCTGCCCCCTCACGTTTGAGTCATTCACTCATTTGTGCAACAAATTAGTATTATGTAGGGATCACCGAACAAGTCTGACGAGAGCCTCACCCTCCACGGCTTACAGTCTCGTGGAAGTGGAACAGATAAACTAGATGCTTTCAGTAATTCACTCACCCCACAAGTAATTATTGATCATTGTGTTCTTCAATAAGTAATCATTGAGCCTTTATTATAGGCAAGGTACCGAGAATCATTTTTCAGCAAGGCAGACAAGATCCTAGCCCTCAAGGGTTTAAATTAAGTGGCACTTAAACAGATAGACAAGATGATCTCTGAAAGTGGTAAGTGCTAAGAAAAGATGTTGTGATGGAGGAACTAGGTGTTGGGGGATCTGCTGGGGAAGGGTGATGGAGGAAGGCCTCCCTGTGGGTGGCATCTGACCTAAGCCCAGGCCCGTGAAGCTTTTCCATCCGTCCATCAGGCTCCCATGCTTCCTACCTACACCCGTCATTCGGGCATTAATCATACTATGTGATGTTAGCTTCTCTTTTTCTATTTCTCTTCTCATCCAGGGGTCATCGTCTCTGTGAGGGCAGGTGGAACAAGCACTGAGCTGAACGACTGGTGAGCTGGATGACTTTGGAGCCCCCAAAGCCCAGGTTGAGATAGGAGGTGGAAGCAATTTTTAATGGGGCGCCATGAACATTTGCCAGAGTGAACACTGCAGGCACTGTCCCTGTAATCGCGCTGACTGCAGCTGTCAGCAGGCCTCGCAACGCAAAGTGCGCATGGACGGGGCGGGTATGCACCGAGCAGGCGGGCTAGGCAGGGGCACCCGGGTACACGCTGGGCCTGGCCCAACTCCGCACAGAGGTCAGCTCTCCCCGCGACGCCCGCGAGGGGGCGGGCCAGCGGCCGCGTGCCGCGCCTGCGCAGCACTAGGACCGGGCCGGCGGCGCCAGACGCTGCCCCCGGAACTGCGCCAACGCGCTGCGCCCGGCGCTAAGGGGCGGGGTTTTGTTGCGCCGCGCGCAACTCTGGGGCCAAACTCGGGCCGGGATAGGGCGCTGGCCAGTACGTCGGGACGTCCCCGGCGTCGGGCCCGACGGCGCGTGCGCGCTGTGCGGCCGGCCGGGTGCCGAGGGGGCGGGGCGGGGGCCTGTGTGGCCTCTTTGCCTCTTTGCCTCTTTCCGCCGCCCGGACACCGCACAGGCAGCCGGCACCATGAAGATCTGGACTTCGGAGCACGTCTTTGAGTAAGTTTGGAGCGTGCGGCGGGCGGGTGGGCGCCGCGGGGCAACTGTGGTGTGAAGGAGGGCAGGTGGGGCCTGGAGTGGTGGCGAGGTCGAGGCGCCCCTCAGGAAGCTTCCAGACGTCAGGCCTAGTTGAGAAGGCGAGCCTGGGCCCCACGAGGTTCTGGGGCTCCCGCGCCGCCCTGCGCTCTGGGAACGGGCCCCCAGGGGCCAGAGCCCCGACCTCCAAGCCCAGCCGCGGTCCGCCGGGGAGGGCGCCGGGGGCGGGGCATTTGCGGCCCGCCCCCGGGGTGGTGGGAGCGTCGCAGAACACGAGGTCCTGGACGACACTCACTCACGGTGCGAGTGGCCCCTCGTTGGCACCCCGGGCTTCCGAGACCCGTGGGACGCGGACCCGAGCATCCCAGAGGAAGTGTGGGCGTTGTCGAGCGCCCCGCCACCGATTGGGTGGAGGCCCTCACTTCGGAATGCGACCGATGAGCGTAGGCGACCAGGAAGCGAAACTCCGGCTGCTCGTTGCCTTGAGGAACAGAGTCTTGGAAGGGGAGTCCGAAGTTCAGCGCTGGCTCCAACGGGCCGTGTGTCCTCGGGTCACCGGTGTCCACCTGCGACACGGAAGGCGATGGCCTCGGAGCCCACGCCCGGCGATATCTCTGGGTTAGGGCAAATTTTTAGTAATGGAAGTGAACGGGCCTCAAGCCAATCGGACGTTGGGAATTGAAGTCTTTTCTGGGTCTGTGATTCCACGTGCAGAAGAACCGCCCCTCTAAGGGGCTCCGCCTTTGCCTAAATAATTCATCAGTCGCCTTGGCACTCCGGACGAATTCCTCTTCCTCTCAGGGTTTTGAAGTGCCAGCCTTCCCCCGACGCGGTCCTGATTTCTTTATAAATAAACAAAGAATCATCCATTTCTGAGCTGTCTGCTCGCTTCCACTGACCTTGTTCTGACGATCACGCCGGTTTAACTTCCATAGCTTTGTAGTGTGTTTCAGCGTAACCACGGGGTTTTAAAAGAAGTCGTGAGCTTTTTACCGATCTGGTGGTCTGGACACATTCAAGAGTCCACCGGGTCCTGGAGAGTGCAGAAGGTTAGAAGCACAGGGAAGCTTTCTTCCTAGTTTCTCACCGCCCTGGGGGCGAAGACCCTAAATTTGGAAGGTGGTCTGCAGCGGGGTCCCGTGTCAGCTGTGGGGATCCCAGCTGGTTTCTTCCTTGTGATCCACGTGCAGTTTAATGCATCCGTTGTGGGCACTGCTGTCCGGGGGACGTTCTCCATCTTCCCTGACCGCCCAGCCTCGCCCCCGCCCCTTCTCCGCGCTCTCTGCCCTTTTTTCTTCAGCGTTTCTCCCTCTTCTTCCCCGTTGGTGGAAGGGCTCAGTGAGGTTCTGGTGCTGGCCTTCTTGTCCAGCGTTTCGTCAGTGATTCGTAATCTTTTCCTTTTTCTCTTTTTGTCACAGACTTCCCTGAGATTTGAGGAAAGCTCTGGGACCCCGTCCTAGAGGTAGACGTGTTCAGATAAAAGCTGTCCGGGTCCTGGTGAGGAAGTCCCATCCCGACTCTCCCCAGATAACCAGGGCCCCAGCTGATGCGTGTGCAGTTAGGGCACCAGGATCCTAGCCTTGGCCTCTGTCCCGTCTTGCACTTCGGAACCTTACTGTGGGGTCCTGTCAGATCTCTACTCCCATGTCCACGGGCTCTTCAGCCTCCGCAGCCTGAAATGGAGGTCTCTGCCTCCCCTCCAGCGTCTTAGCCCCTTCCCTCTGTGCCCCATCTTAAGGCTGCTACTGTCTAACAGTGACATCCAAGTCATCATTCTGGGTTTTTCTCGTCATTGGTCTCCACACTTCTTCCCGAGCCTGGCGTGTGGTTAGCATCCAGTCGAGGTCACGCATGGACTCGTCAGCGGCTCTGCATGCCTGGGCCCTTGCCCCAGGCTCTGTCCTGTGGATTGGCAGAGTGTCGCTGCCTCGGTGGGGTCAACAGTGTCTCCCACCTCGTGTTATAGGTGAGGAGGCTGGCGCAGTCGGTCGGCCACCACCAGGCTGCTCTTTGGCCCTGTCTTTGGATGTCTTCCATGGTGAGGTCTGTCACCTGATTACACTGGTACGGTTAGAGTTACTTGCAGGAAGACTGTCCGTCCTCACAGGCCTCCTGTGTAATGTTCGCGCTCGTTTTGGTTCGTGGAGCAGTCTTAGTTCAAGCTGAGTCAACATCAGCTCGCAGAGAAGGGCTTGGTTACGGATGTTGCATAACCTCCCAAAGCCCTGCAGCCATTCACTCTTCGAGGGGACAGGGCAGAGTGAGGTGCCGGGACGTCCGCTGACAATGGAGAGTGACCAGATGGAGGTAGGAAAGGGCCTGTTCGGTTCTCACTTAGACAGTTTCCCTGGGAACAGTCCGCGCCCAGCGGGCGCTCCCCTGTGGGTAGGGGCTGTTCTGGTCAGTGCGGCCACTGCGCATGCGCGCCTGCGTGGGTTGCCCGGAGGCGGGGGGCGAGGTGCGGAGCAGAGGGAGGCTCGCTCACAGGCACGGCAGAGGCAGGAGCATGGCGGTGCGGGCGCCGGTGTGGTCCAGGGTTTGGAGAGTGGACGGCACTGAGGCTTTCCTTCCATCGACGGGAGGCAGCTGTCACCTCCCCGTTCAGCGTGGCTGGTAGGGGCTCTGTTGGGAAGGGTGTCTTTTGTGCTTATCTTATTCACATAAGTTGTGAGGTGAACAAACGTGCGGCACGGTTGAGTCACCCCGGGCACGTGTGCTGTTTCAGGAGGGAACGCTGCTGCAGGTTTCATGTCAGTCCTAGAAAATAAGCAAATGCTTATTATATGAAGAAAGGGTATTAGAAAATAGCGTATCAGGAGCATCTTAAAAACATTTTATTATATTGAGTGACCTTTTCAAAACAAGTCAGCATCACTCCTTAGAGCAAAGCAATGGATAAAGAATGGAGGAGATCACTGTTGTTACCTCGATATAGAGAAAAATACAGTTTTAATATGGTATTTAAGTAATGTTTGAGTCTCTGTAATCAGTGTAAGAATTTACAATGCACATAAGTTACTGTATGCTCGTTACGTTGTGGCTTCATAGGATTGGGGTCAGACAAAAGAATGCATGGTATGATAACATTTGTGCTGCTTGTCTTTTAAGTACATTTTTATGAATTTGGGCCTTAGAAACAATTTCCATGTGGAAGTGGACATGGGTAATCGGAAAGGCTGTGTTAAGAAATTGTACTGTGACACTCTGTGGGCTCTTTTAGTCTTTGCAGAAATTAATTGTACCATATAACGTGTATGCTGGAAAAATACTGAAACATAGATGTGTGAACTGTAGATTGAGCCCTCAAAATTATCTTTCACTCGGTGTGTCAGAAAATAAGTTTCCCTAGGTAAATTTCAATTGTAAAGAATCATTTGATGGGTTATAAAACTGGCTTAATTCATCTGTCCGTCGTTAAATGTTTGACTGTGCTTTCTGGGGCAGCCACCCCTGGGAAACTGTGACGACAGCGGCCATGCAGAAATACCCGAACCCGATGAACCCGAGCGTGGTTGGAGTTGATGTGTTGGACAGACACGTGGATCCTTCTGGAAAGCTGCACAGCCATAGACTCCTCAGCACCGAGTGGGGCATGCCCTCCATTGTGAAGTCTGTAAGTGTGGCTTGTTCCTGCAGAACTGTGGCTGCTGCAGAGAAGTTTTCTAAACCACATTATAATTTCAAATAGGTTGTGGGAGCAGATCCTGAATGTCATTTTTGCATCAGTTCAAATTGTATTATAATAAACTTGAGTTATAAGTGTATAATGAATTGGAAATATTGTTACAGTCTTCATGAAGGCACCCAATAAAACTTTCTGAAGGAAGCCAGCTAATGCTCTGTAATCTAAAAAGAGTTATGTTCTACCTTTTCTGCTCTTGACAGCACCTGGAGACCAGAAGTTGGACTCGGCACTAATGGTCTGGGGAGGCGAGGGTGGGGGGCTGCTAGCAGGCAGTCCCGTGGTCTGCAGTGGCTTGTGCCCGTGAAGGGAGCAGCACGTTCTTGGACTTGGCTGTTGCCACGTGTGTTCCAAGGCCTGGTACTCCTCCCCTACATTTAAAAACATGTTTCTATTTAGTTACAATTAAACAGGCTTTAGTGATTTGATTTAACCAGCAAGAAACTGGAATGCCTGTTTAGAATGGGGGAGAACTCTGGTATGGTAGTTGGACCCCGTTTCCCATAGAGGCCCCCTTTCTAGAAGGTAGGTCCACTCAGAAAGCTGAAGTACACAGTTTCCAACAGGAAGGTGCTGTGTGCTTCCTGTGGACAAGCACTGCGTTCGGTAGTGGGAAACAGAAATGAGCGAGATGGGGTGACTGGCTTGGGGTCAGAGCACAGGGAGTGGTTCTCACTGGATGCAGCGTCCTTCACAAGATGCTGCTTCTGCCTGTGGAAGGGAGCGGGGCGCAGGTGCCGGCACTGTCCCCGCCCCCATGCCCCCCCCTCCCACACGCCCCCCACTCCCACACGCCCCATGGCTCTGAGAGCGGAGCCACTGGTGCTCTTGAGCTCCCTGGGTTCCAGGCGCCGTTCCCCAACCCCTGCGTCCCACGCTTCGGGCGCAGTGCTCCTTTGTCGCAGTGCAGGCCCATGTTCTGACTGTGCTGCAGCCCATCCCGGGGGGCGGGGGGGGGGGGTGTGGTCCCCCCTCCCTGGCGTGTGAGATCCTGCTGCTCTCACATGGGCTCTTTTCTGTACTCTGTCTGATGCCTCCTGTTTCTTGTTTTTCATGAAACAGATTTTTTATTCAAGTCTTTAACACATTTTACTTTCAAATAAAATACTGATATGCTTGCTAAGAAGTCCTTCCTGCTCCTCTAATGACTAATTGTGGATGTTTTTTTAGCTTATTGGTGCAGCAAGAACCAAAACGTACGTGCAAGAGCATTCTGTAGTTGACCCTGTAGAGAAAACAATGGAGCTGCAATCCACTAACGTAAGTTTCGGCTTCCCTTTGTTTTTATGGTAAACTGTTTGGCCTAAGTTTTGTCCCTGGCTTTTCGTTGGGGGTTAGGGAATCAGCATGAGATGCCGTGCTGTCCTTGCCAGTCTGCAGCGTAGCCTCGCCGCCTGCTCCTTCTAGGAGCAGTCAACAAAACGAGCTCGGGATTCTGTGCGCGTCATTACTCTTGTGACGCTTTATTATTTTAATGAAAGTAAGCAGTGAATAGTGAAGTTAAACTCTTATTTGCACAGTAATATCAAAGTGGTTTATTCTTTATATTTAGCTAGCAGGATTTGGCCTTCTGAATCAATTTTGAAAATGTTTTTAATCTTGGTTTCTAAAATGATTTGTTGTTTTTTTCTTAATTTCTATAGATTTCATTTACAAATATGGTTTCAGTAGATGAGAGACTTACATATAAACCACATCCTCAGAACCCAAAAAAGTAAGTAAAAAATGTTTTAACAAACTTATTTTACAGATGTTTTGATTCTTTTCCCAAGTATTTCTTTCTAACATGAAGGCAAGGTCTTTCTGAAGCTGCGTGAATATGCTCTGTTCCAGAACTGTTCTGACTCAGGAAGCCATCATCTCTGTGAAAGGTGTCAGTCTCAGCAGCTACCTGGAAGGACTGATGGCGAGCACAATCTCTTCAAATGCCAACAAGGTACGCGAGGCTCCCAGGCCCTCTGAGTCCCCTCGGCTCCCACAGCTTGGGGCTGCTGTCCCTGGGCTCCGAGTCTTGGGAGAGCTGAGTGCTGAGCCTGTGTGTGTCCTCACCTGCTGACTGTCAGGACACGGTGAGAGTCCGTACGCGGTCACCTCGCGGGCTCTGGGGCCCAGCACGCTTCAGAGTCGTGCCCCAGCTCTGACTTTTACCAGCCTTTCAGCCTCGGGCCTTTAAGTTTGCCTTTCTGTGCCTCAGCTTACCACCTGTGAAGTGGAGACTAACTGCCCATCTTACAGGTGGAGGCTGAGGAGCAGTGAGATAACAGAAAGTACCTGGCCCAGGGCCCAGCACGTGGGATGTACTTGGTGACGTGTTGCCATGTGTCATTGTTTAAAGCACCAATTTTCAACTTCGGTCATTATCATCCCCCTGTCCTAGATCCATTGTAGACATTTTTTCTTAATTGCCCTACCCCATGTGGTTATTTAACACAGTAGATAGGTAAATAGACAGACAGGTATGCTTTATACGTAAAAAAGTTTTTCCCCACCACCATCCACCTAATTTTTGCCCCATTGAGAACACATGATTTAAAACGAAGTTTAGACAAAAGGATGCGCGGTGCCGTTTTATAACGCATGTAACGTAATCATGCAGCAGTCAGAAGATACTCGGAGACGCCTTCTCTGTGCCAGGCAGAGTGCTAGGCTGGACTGGAGATGCGGCAGGAGATAAAGACATGGGGCCCGCCCTTGTGGAGCTAAGGAAGGCAGCATATCGTTAGGAAAGGAAAAGTACAGGAAGGGGTGAGCATGCCCAGTGAGTGTTCACGGAGTGGTGTTCCTGCGGAGTTTGGAACGAGGGGCGGATTGGTGGTGAGGGAAGTGCAAGAAGCATTTCAGACAGGACCTGCGTGTGCAAAAGCCCTGAGACAGGGAGAATGGAACGCTGCTTTTTCTTTTCTTCAAGGAACTGCATAGAGCGCCTGGAGAGAGTGGTCGAAGGAGTCAGGGGCCCGATCTCTCCGGATTCTGGGTTCAGTCTTTAAACCTTGTTTGGGATTTTGGTTTAAAATATGGACATAAACAGAAAAAAGGGGCTTGACCTCAGCATTGTCATGTCACTAGATATTCTTTTGAGAACGTCTATTGCACACAAAGTAAAAATCAGTTTATAGATGAAGCCACTTGTTCAAGGCATCTGCTATTTGGTAAATAGCGTCAGGAAGGAGAGGCGCAAAGACCGAAGCAGCGGCCCTGGTGAGGTTCGGTTGCACTTGGCGGTGCTCCTTGCTGCTTCCTGACGTGCTGTTCGCGCGACACTTGCCTTTGTGCCCCCTCGGTAACAGTAAACGCGTTGGGTTTTTTAAGGGCCGAGAAGCAATGGAGTGGGTGATACACAAGCTAAACGCCGAGATTGAGGAACTGGCCGCTTCGGCCCGAGGCAGCATGAGGACCCCGATGGCGGCGGCGGCGTTTGCAGAGAAATGACAGAAGTTGGTATGCAGTACCCAGTCCCCAGATTCGACTAGCTGGCATTATATTTATTCATTATTTAAAAAGTACAACTAAAATAAAAGGAAAAATAGCTGTATTTTAGGGAGAATTTTTTTTAATAAGCCAAAGAAAAGCTCTGAGACTCGATACCAGCAGAGATCCAGGCTTTCTGGAGGAAAGGGACATCTGAGATTGTTAGTGTGTGTGGCACGGCTGGTCCTGAAGATTCCAGTATTTACATGAAAACTTGAGTTTTTGAAAAGTGCTTGGAAATTGGTGTTAGCATATTAAGTCTCCTTCAGGTGGAATTTAGAGCTTTTCACGCAGCAGAGTTCTATCTACCTGGCTTTGGGCCAGCCCCGGAGCCAAGCAGAGCCACCTCTGAATGGACACGGTTGCGCCGCTGTGGTCAGCTCCAAGGGGGTCTCACGTTCAAGGGAGGAATGAGATAGTTTTAAAAGGTATATTAAATTTGTATAAAATAAGTTGCTCTACTCTAAACCACCACTAAACACCAGTGTTTTAATTTGGTACTTAAATGACATTTTCAGAGTGAAAATTACCACTCAAGTATAACTCCAACAAAAGTAGGATTTTATTCTATTAAAGAGTACTGCATTGATTTGTCAAAGTTTTGTAACTTAGTGAAATCATTACCTTCCTTGGATTTGTACTTCATGAGTTAGTATTCTG
>PVJI01013382.1:0-47824 GCA_004026765.1 Micronycteris hirsuta
GTAAATTCCCAGGACTTACGTGTTTTCACGCATGTGGAAAGACCTCCCACAATATAAGTCATTAGTGATAATAACTATAAAATAATAATAATATAGGACCAATGTAGACTCTACAGACTGAAGATATTAGAATAAATTATAGATTAATTATGCTTGATTTATAGAAAAATGAAATAAAAAAGAATTTAATTCTATTAAATTCTATATTTAATAGAATAAATATTATACCTATTTAACATTGTGATATGGTTTCAATTTCTAGACAAATCTATAAGCAAATCAAATAATTAGGTATAAAAATTTAAAAAATAAAGAAACAAATCTTTCATAAATCAAAAATAATATAGATATACTACAACTGATATACAGGAAAATTACACTGAGAGAAAATTTAGCAACATAGTTAGATATAAGTTCAATTACACAACTAATTGATACTTTAATATATCTTAACAAATTAACTTCAACATGTTGATATTATTTACAATGAAATTTTAAAAATAGAATAATAAATCTATTAATACATTTATCATAAGTTCTGCATGGACTTTCATAGAGATATTTTAAAATTTGATGGAAAATCATTGGAGAAGACATAAAGAAATAGAAAGATATAGCATGGTTATGTTAACATAATTCTAGTCAAAGTAACAAGGGGTCTATAATACACTTGCTAAGTTCTTTCTAATATATATGTGTATGAACGAAGTCCCATCTATAGCCAAGACACACATGAAGAAAAGACTGTTTTGTTTTGGGCAGCAAATTATGCTCAGAGAGCGAGTTTGTCGATTTATTTAGCACAAGTTCATTCTAGGAATTTCACAAGCCAATAGCATGCAGGGTAATGTCTCTTAATAAGCCAATAAAAAATAACATACTCCAATAATGGATTAATTACTCTATTGTTCCAGGCAAGAGGAGATAAAAGAAATTAAGTCCCAATTTAGTTGAGGTGTTTGTTTTCTCTAAGATTGGGTCTCCAGAGAGAAGACTTAACTAACTACTGGCTGACTTTCAGCTGCCGGGGCAAAAACAAAAGTCCCCTGTTGCTAGGACACATTGCTTAGGAACTGAGGGTGCCTAAGACATTCTTCTCCAGCTTTGCTCAGCTCTTGCCAGGGCCACTGCCAGTAAGAGTCGCCTTTACCACAGCCGCAGCTATTTCCCTAACAGTCTTCACAGAGCTTTTTAGGTCAACAAAGGTTTGACTTACCCAGACAGCATGCTCTTGAATAGGTCCTCACAAACTCTTGTTATTTATAGTTTAAATATCCCCTGGCCATAGTGGCTGCTCCGCATGTTCTTGTGGATAAGCTCCCAGCAGGGCCCCTCAGCAGCCGAGCTACTGAGTTCTTATTAATGACAACAAATTAGAGAATGGCATCCTGACACAGCCACTTCATGTTTGCATCAACATGACTTTACTTCTGAAAACAACTTTTTTATTGTTTGTACCATGAACCAAGTACTATAGGAAGAGAAAATGCACAGGCATTTCAGAAAAGAGAAAAAATTAAATTAGACAATAAATATAACAAAATATAGCATTTTTTACCCACAAATACACAAGAATTTTATATGAAACTATCCAAAATTTATGAGAATGTGGAGCAACAAAAGCACCTTCCACCATGGTGCGTGTCGGTGTTAATACAACATCTTGGGGAAACCATTCAATACCCTCTGTAAAGTCATACCTATGCATGAATATGACCCATCAGTTCCTTTCTTAGGTGCATACTAGAGCCTCTCCCACCTATGCACACAAGCAATACACACAGGAACATTTATTCTGTAATACAAACACCAGCAACATAACAACACAAAAACATGAAAGCCACCTAAGTATTCACAAGAGCGTGGATGTTTACTCAATATTTATTACTCAATACTAGAAAGCATTGAAAATGTATAAACAAAAACAACTCCCAAACGCAATAAAAGTTAGAGACACGTTTTGAAACAAGTCACACATAGTATAGAATCGACACATTTGATCATGTCATACAAGGGTATTTAGGGGTGAGGGGTCCTCATAGCCTCTAATGAAGTCAGAAAAAAAAAACCCGTGAACTATGGGCTCTGTGTAAGCTTAGTTCTTGATTCCTAAGCACACTGGCAGGTCTCATCTTCCCTTAGTGGTCTGATGAGACCTGGACCACACGGATTTTCTGACAAAAAATTTCCCTTAAAATGAAGATCCAAATAGTTTGTGTAACATGAACAGAACTTAATTCTCTGTCCAGATAATGATCTCCTATGGTTAGTGAAAATAAGTATCAAGATGAAGCAGACACATTTATTTTCAAAGCGGGAGACTATTTTTCAATCACAGTATTCAATTTTGTTTTTATTAATGTTATTAGAAAAAAATAATTTATGGCCAAAAATAAAAAATAAATAAAATTAACAAGATCCCCGTGTTGTTGAGTTCAGTGGGTTTCTGATTTAGGCTTTAGCATTTCTAGCTGATAAGCTTTCTAGTTAGCCAAAATAGAACTAGAAAAGTATAATAGTTTGCAACAAATTTTGCATTTATATTTTTCATCAACGTTGTGCTTAGAGACTGCTTTTCTTTAAGATTTTTAGAAATAGATTTTAATGACTCTGCACTCCCATTGACTGATAATGGTGAGTTTTTACTTGTGTGGCACTGAGGAGACAAAATTTATTTGCCCAGTGAGAGACAGGCAAATAATCAGAGGTGATTAGACAGTCGACCTTAAAATGCTTGTTTTAAACTCCACTTTGAGTTAGTGGTCCTTCCTTTTGTTTAGTCTTGAATACTGGTCAGTTGCTTCAACTTTTCACTTCAATGCCTGCATAGATAGAGCCCTAGATAACAGACTCGGGAAATGTTGAGCAATTCTGAAACACACCACAGAACAGTAAGTGTGGTCTTTCTCTGACACAGGTAGATGTTATGCAAAAAGGCATTTTTATTAAAATATTTATAGTTTACTAGTGTTTATCCATTGTTAGCAGAGGCCGTGAAATTTGGAAATTTAGAAACTGAGGTTTCTAAAAATTCCTGTCTGTATGCCATAGTTCTGTTTGCGTGCGTGTGTGTGCGTGTGTGTGTGAGGTGTATGATACAATAAATAAGCAGTACTTCCCATCCTCAAAGAAGACTCATTCTACATGTCATCAGCCCCTCTTTGGAAAGGTATAATTATCCAACTCTCACATTCCATGTTTAATTGTACAATTCTAGAGAGCAGTTCATAATGAATCACTACATTCTTAAGTTATGTATTTCTTTCCAGGTCCTTTGCATTCTTTTTGTGCATCTCTTAAAAAGTACTCAGGTTGGGCTTTCATCCGTATGTGAATGCCATGGTAGGCCATGGTGTTGGTATGAGAACTTATTATCCTAATATTAATAGTATACCCTCACTGTATCTCACTCTTGTTCTTACTTGTGATTCATGTACCTTTGACCATGAGTTTTCTCCTAATTCTGAATGATCTTCTTCACTCCTTCAAATCAAATTCATCCCTCAAATTTAGCCTGAGGTTCACCTTCTTTTTGTTAATCCTCTTACTTCTCGGGGTCCTCAGCACCTCTCTCTCTTGGCCTACGGTGTTGATTTCACTCGCTGTTGGCAGACGTATGATGTGTTTGTGCCTGACCCTCTAAGGAAATTAGAGCCTCCTCAAAAGCCGGTATTAGCTGCGTGCTTTGCTCTGTGGCCCTCACAGAATCCAACACGTAAATGGCCACATGTCGGTCGGGACATGCCGAGTTGAGAGATTGAATGGAACGCATATGAATGAAATATAATTGAATTGAATGGAAACACTGATTTTCCATAATAGTTCTCAAGTTGTGTTTTCCAGATTTTATTTTCTAGAGTTATAATGCTTTTTACACAAGTAACCATATTTTCTTACAAGTTGATTTCATGAGTGATTTTTGAATTGATTCCTTTACCATAGGATCAATATCCCTGGAGAAATCCATAGCCAGTGAATACAGCAAAACAAGAAAATATTTACATTGAGTAGAAAATCGCCTTTCGTTCAACATCTGTGCACTATATGAGATTTGGATGTTACCTAGTCTATCTTTTTATTTCTCTGATACTAGCTCGAGATGACCTTTTGTAGGGTACCAGTACTCGATGCCTGTTTGATGCTCTCCATCCCCCTAACATACAGCCTCTGATCTGTCAACCTAGAATGCAGCCAAAAGCCGAAGAGGATACTCCAGCTCTAGAAAGCTTTCAGTAACTGATTTCTAAGATTGTTATTATCTTAGGGTGCTTACTTGGAATTCCTTTCATCTGAGGCTCTTTACAATGCAGTGTACACTCATTAAAAATTATGAACAGGACAGCTGCCATGCCATCAGACATTACTTTTCAATCCTTTTCTTTTTTCTATGCCCACCTTGCTTCTTTTATTACTCCTACTTATTTTTTCTCTTTTCTCTGGTTTCTTACATTATTTTTATTGTTTATGCTTTTACAGTTGTTCCTGCTTTTTCTCTCTTTCCCCCACCTCCACCCAGGCCCATCCTCTTCCCTCCCTAAGCCAATAGCCACCCCACTTATTTTTTTTTCTTTCTTTCTGTGCCTCCCCTGCATTTATGTTGAAATGTGTAAGGGGAAAAAAACAAACAAAAACAAAAAACAAACAAACAAACAAAAACCTTGTAATTATATTAATGGGCAAGGATGTGTAGAAGGACTGGAATTATTAAGGTTCCCTTTCTCTGGAATCCTAATCTATCCCACTCCTACAGGCAGTTAACTTACCTTTTCAGGGCTTTAGCTTCTTTTGTAATTATAATTGAATTTCATGGTCTCAGCTGTCATATTTATGTCTAATGGTTCATGAGTCTAAGTTGCCTCCTGGTTCTAGGATAGATCTTAAAGAAGGATTTGGCCTTGGGAAACCTGCAAACAAGGTAGAATTTATATTTAAGGACCCCTCTCCCATTTCTGTTCCAGGCTCTTGTTCTGAAATCATTGTCATGGAAGTAGCGCCTGCCTGCTCTTTCCTCCTGCCCAAGGGGCCACATGTTGCCACTGAAGCAGGACTCACTGTCTCTGAACAGCTAGTCTCCATCATAATAATCCCATCTTTTTTTTCTTGACATCAGAACAATTCTAGAAACTTGTTAATCCAAAAAATCTAATTTGTGATCAACTAATAAAATGTAAATTGCCATGGGAAAATTACAGTCAAAGAATAACCAACCAAGCAGAGGGGAGCCCTGCAAATAACATGAGTTTCCCTAAGATCCCAGTCCCAGCTGGTGAATTTTCAGGTTTTGCGTCATATCTGTAGGGGAGGAGATAGTTTGGCTAATAAGTAACGAGTGTCTTCCCCTGAGACCACTATCCTCTTCTTTCCCTAACAGATCGAATGGGTACATTGCTACTATAGTCATTTCCGAAAGTGCTATAGGATCTTTAATGAATGCAGGGACTGGAGGACATGGAGCTCTCAAACCTGAGAGCCTCTGAAGGGAGATATTGGAGTCAACTTGCCCCAGTTGAGAGACATGCTTTTTAAAATATTTTTGAATGTATTTGGGTGGCATTGGTTCATAAAACTATATAGGTTTCAGTTGTACAGTTCTTGAGTACGTCATCTGTATATTGTTTTATGTGTTCACTACCCAGAGTCAAGTCTCTTTCCATTACCATTTATCTCCGCTATTACACTCTTTCACTTCCTCCCACCCACTTTCCCTCTAGTAACCATAGTGCTATTGTTTATGAGTTTTTTTTTCTTTTTGTTTAATTCCTTATCAGAGATATTTGTAGGGTAGTTAAGTGCATAAGCTTTGTAGGCAAGTCTGAGTACAAATCAGGCAGTAATAGCTCAAGGAGTGGTTTGGAGCTGTGAAAATTCCCAAATATCTATCAATTCTGTTCTCATAAACAAAGCAAACCCAAATAAAATACAAAGTAAAATCAGTATTGTTATTAAAATGTAGTTTTAAGACACATGCACCAATACAGCATTCCAACCAGATTATCTCTGTCCTATATAAATTCATTATTAACTCCTATGTTTTAATTCACTGCAATGCCCCATTCATATTCTGGAGCCCTGCTATTTCAGTGGGAAAATTGCCAATGCCATCATTTGTTTTGAGGCTTTCTCTGAAGCAGAGAAAGGGTATTCTGACTACAGTTATTGCTACTCCTCCCAGAAGCCCTCAATTAATGACTGGGCAGAACTGGTGTGTATATATATATATCACAGCTCTCTCCCACTTGGATTGGGATAAATCTGAGGGATATAGTCTGCTGTTTCAAAAGTTTCCCCACAAGATAAAGTGCTGGTCAATGATTGTAATAGTCTACTTGATAATGCACTGACTATTGGCCACCATCACTTCTACTTTTCAATCCCCTTCTGTACTGCCGTTTCCTATACTTCCCGATGGACTACTTTTACTCAGTCCTCGACTAGAGTCTTCTTTCAAGGGAACCCAAACTAAGACAGCCTGGTTTTTCCAGGTATGAAGAGTGAGCCCATGGGATAGTCACTGTCACTCAGCCTCCATTTCTTTATCTTTAAAATGGGAATAATAATAAATCTGCCTCATAGATTATTTTTGAGAGCTTACTATAAATAGACCAGTAAATCATTTAGCATAATGGATATTGAGTATATTCTAAGAGTCAGCAAATGTTAGATCAAATGGTAATCATTATTGTTATCCTTCTCATGATTAGAAATTTAGCATAGCACACTTAGTAAGGGCATTCAGAAGTACATGGTAAATATGTACATGTGCAAATAGGAGCCACCGTTATGCTGTCTACAACTATGGGTTTTTGGAGGGCTTAGTTATTCATGTTATCCATGCTCATAGTCCAGTGAACATGTTTGAGATGAGATGTTTCTATGTAGTTACAACTACACTGACCAAGGTACCAGCGGGTGGTTTCCTTTCACCAAGGCTGCATAGGAAGCAACAGGCACTACAAGGTATCTCAAACTCAAAGGTGTGAAATTCCATATGCTTCTGATGAGAAATGGGGATATCATTCTGCTATTGTCAAATACAAGAAATATTTATGGGTCCATGGGTTACGCTCCCAGATTTCTGGGTCAGGATACTTTCAATTCATAACACTTCCTTGAGTTGAGAATACAGGAAGAAATTCACTTCTGGTAAAGATATCCTGCTACCCAGTCTATTGTAAAATTGTATTCAACACAATGCAGTAGCACACAATGGAAATGGTATTATGTTGTTAAAATTTTCAAAAACTGTTAAGAACTTTCAACCAGTATAGATAATCCAAAGATGTGTGTGTGTGTGTGTGTGTGTGTGGTGTGTTTAACTGTGAAAAAATGATAATGCATCTATACAAATTAACTGACCCATGGAAACCTTTGTTAAAAACATATTTCTACTTGAAATATTGAAATACTGATTATTGTCATTGGAATGCTATAAGTTGTTTGAATTATCAATGTAACTACAACAATTTTCTAGAGCATTCTCCTTGTAGAGACCTGCCCATGTAAAATGTCCAAAAAGAGAATATTTATATTTTCATACAATTAAATTTACCAGCTAGTCAATGGCACCTTCTCTTGAGAAAATTCAATGGTAGAAAATTAATTTTTAAAATATAGATTTCATTTTGAAAAATGGTGAACATGTACTGAGAGACAAGTTTTGAGACTAAGGGGGGATACCATTTTGAATCACATTTAGTTTCGTATGTCAGTTATTTTTTCAACATGATTAAAAATACATTTTTAAAAACCAAATCAAAGATATTGAACTTCAGTCTTGTAACAAATGCAAATCTTTTTAAATTGTTTTCTAGAAGGCAGCACTAATTTCTATTGACCTGTACCCTCTACCCATATCATAACCTCATTATTTTATAATCATACACAATCAAGAGACTTAATCTCTTATTCTTTAACAAGAAATACTGGAATACTAACCCAGGCACACAAATATAATTCTTATGGAGCATTTGAAACAATAAGGATGTTGTGTGTGCATGTGTTTTACAGAAATGAGCAGAGAAAAATCAGGTAATTGAGTTTGTACTATGATATAAACACACAAAGAGACATGAAAAAAAGATATAATCATATGGTAATATGTGCCTCTTATAACTCATCTATATGGCCGTATGCAAAATCGAAGAGAGAAATGAGGCCAGTTTCTATTTGAAATACACTTTCACCTGATATATTCAGGTCAATCACTGTAGCAAATGAAGTGACTTCATTTGAAAGATATAAATAATAGGGTGGATTCTCCTTATCACCACATACAGAGCCTTCACTATGGTGTATGGGGTTGATAGAAATCCATTGGAATTATATGTATAAAGAATGAATGTGAGGTGGAATTTTTGTATGTCTGCAAAGCAGCCTGTTCTTTTGGTTTGCATTGTCTTCCCTATTGTGTTTTCATTTGCATGAGTTGGCTTCTGTGTGTGTATGTTTTATGGGTATGAGGGCAACAGAGTCCTTACAAAAGAAACACATATGTTTGTGGGTGATTAGATGAATAATAGTTTTATTACTATCCGTTAGAGAGAGTTCTCTGCCTTGTCCCCCCAAGGTGTGAGTGGGAATTAAAGAGAGTTGGCAATTACAAAGCTCCTGCTGCTGAATGTGAGAACAGGCACTACAGTTATTGGCAGAGATTACTCCCCCCTTTCCTTCTTTCTTGAGGCTTAAGACAAGTTTGGAGGCCAGTCGTTTCTCCTCTGCACTCTACTGGCTGTTGCAGCCCGAAGCTAGCTTGTTATAACCTACTTAGGCAGTAGGGAACTGTCACTCACCACTTCAGAATCAATGGTTGCAGATGGAAGCTTGGATGCAGTGCCATTTCCCCCTGCAGTAACAAGCAGTTAATAGATTTTATTATAATTATTTTAACTGCACAAGCTCAGAAGGAAATTTAGAGGAGGTGTGCAAGTTTGCCAATCAAAATCACATACACTCCCACACAACAAAGGGCAGTGGAATCTTTTGAAGGCATCGTTCTCAGAGCCGAGGATTATTAATAACGATACAAATAAAAAATTCATTCCATGGGGAATCTGTTTGCATGAACCTGAAATGTTGGTTCATCAGAATTTTGCTAAAGGAAAGAAATATTCACCAAGCTGTCATCAAGGGAGTGAGGGAGTGACATTTTGTTGATATATGGATACACAGGACTATGTCTCTATGGATATGTATGTGCATATGTATGTGTGTGTATGTGTGTGTGTGTGTGTGTATGGCTGCACTCATATAGTTAAATTTTTCTTATTTTTCTCAGAGAGCAGACTGTTTAAATAATTTTAAAAACTAAGGGTCACATCTCAACTCAAAAGAAGAAAACACATATTCTGTTTCCCTTTCTAAATTTATAATTCCTAGTCTGGAACTTGCCTTAATCAGAGACTCTTCTGTTGCGGAGGCAAGGCAGAACTTTTTTCCATAACTTTAAGTCTATATTTACTTGTAATTTTTTCAGTTTGGTAGTCACATTACATCACCTTTGCTTTCTCACTTTTTTATATTGGGAATAAATAAGAGTTCTGAGAATAATTCAGGAAATGAAAATCAATAATAAAAAGAAAACGATCCATAGAAGGACTAATCTAATATATACTTTTAGGGTTAATAGATTAATAAGTTCTCCTTATTTAAAAAAAATCTGTGGTCTTTGAATTTTAAATTCCACCAGTAATTACTTCATTCTTCTAAGTTAATGCCTTTGTTTTAAGAAACATGACATGTTATTGTATTAGCCAGTTTTGTGGACTGGCTAATACATTCTCTTCTCTCTTCTCAAAGTCAGCCTCCCAAGGTGGAGGCTGCAAGTGCCAGATACACTCCCAGCCCTTTCAGTCTGTAGCAGTGGCACAGTGACCCAATTCTAGCCAATGAGACAAGGAGGAAAGTCTGCTGGAGACAACTAGGAAAAGTGTACCTCTGTTATAAAACATAAGAAGACGACCCTTGCCCCATGCTCCTTTCGCATAGCCACTGTGAGGATACAACCTTGTCGATGCTGTCTAGTGACCAAGAGAAGATTTCACTCACTCCTTGATTAGGGCAAATTGAAAAGATGAGACAAGAGCCTAGCAAGGATATTGGTGAGCCAGGACACAAATTCTTGGAACCATCTAGCGCCAGGGTAATTTTTTTGGAAAAAAACATTTCAGAAAGCTTTTTCAGATGTTCTTTTTCAAAATTAAACAGGTTAGAACAATCAGAACTATAAAGTTTAACAGATACCAGTAAAAAAATATAATAGTGTACAGTCTTGTTAACAATGTTATTTAAATATATATATATTAATTTATATGATGTCAAAGACTCCGTATATTACATTAAATTGCAGGGTATTTTTTTATGTAGTATCTCATTCTCTCTACTTCTTCTGGACCTAATTGGATGCAGGCTATTTCACAATTAAAATATTTGAAAAATTTTGGAAAAGATACATTAAATTGGGAAACAGCAAATTTAACATGTATTGTTATAATGTTATTAATTGTTAACTCTACCACGTGATTCCCTAGGCCCTACATTCCTTCTGTGTCTGAGAAAGAACGGAGTGCTCACTAAAGGGAGCACTGTAATATGATTGGTGAATATAAGGTGACTCTTTGCCCCCAACTTACACAACCTGACCACTCAATTAGTTTCCTTCTGACAGTGAGAATAGGAACAGGATATAGACAAATTAAAGCAATAATATGACTGAGAGATAACATTTCTCTTAGTGATATTTCTTTTTGTACTGCCTTTTGAGAAAATATAGATATTATAACAAAAATATTTAATTTACTTTTTAAACCTCAACAGATATTGTCTTATTCAGGGTACATATTTGATTTTAAAATGTAGCTTTGACTCTGTAATAAGTTATACTAAATAATACATTTAAATTTTGTATTACTAAAAGGAAATTACACAAAACCTTTTTCTTGACAACAGAATGTTGTTAAGTGTGCCAGTATTTGGGTGTTAGAGTTCATAGTTCAACTGGATCTCAGATCTACTTCTGTGTGGTCATACTGTCTTCTTCAATCATACTTCCTTTCATCCAAGTGGCATCCCACATGAAGAAAGAGATGAGAGCCATAGCCCAAACTGTATGTTTTCTGGAAGACTCTTATGCTTCATAGCCAGGTTTCACACCTTACCTATACTCTTAAGATTGTCATCAATATCCAATGATCCAATCATCAGAGATGCTTACTTTATTTCCTAAGAGGGTGATAATTTCCCAATCAGAAATTCATCACTCCTATGTAGCCTCACTCACTCGCTCACTCATTTCTTCAATTATTTAATTAACATATCTTTATTGATTACCTACTGTGTGTGTTATACTCTAAAGAACAAAGCCTTTGTTGTCAATGAGCTCATTGTCCAAAAAGAGACTCCGGCATTTGAAAATGGATAATTGATACCCTAAGACTGGCATAGATTAAAAGAAAATTAAGAATAATAATAATGAAGAAGACGACTAAAAAGGACATGAGAAATCATATTGAACCAGCCCTTGCTAATTTACTCTGCCATCATTTTATTGCAGATTTAGAGAATTCTCCCACAGTAAATTTAAACAGCTCTGAATGACTGCCAAAGCAGAGTACAGAAAGCGTCCAGCGGTTTCTCATATGCTCGTGGCTCTCAAACTTTAGTGCTCATCAGAATCTCTGCATCTTACACACAGACTGTGTGTTTGACTCCCTTTTCCTGCCCCCAGAATTTCTGACTCAGTAGATATAGAACAAGATCCAAGAGTTGCATTTCTAACAAGTTCCCTAGATGCTGCTGCTAGTTTGTGAATCACAATTTGAGAGGCACATTTGTGTTCTTGCTTATTGTAGCTCTTACAGTCTTTAAGATTTGGGAGACATAGGTAGACATAGAAATGAGATCTATAGGAAAGCCTTCTTTCCAGGCCTCTGTCCAGGCTTGGCCCATGTTCTCCTTCTGTTTCTGAGAAACTTCCCAGAAGCTAGGTTGGGCTACCAATGACCTAGTAAGACTCAGTGAAATGGGAAAGAAAAATTTTAATGAGATTAATTACCTGGTAGTGTCCCTAAAAAGAGGGCTATCCAAATATGCCAAAGGACATTTATATTTTAGAATTAACATCATTAATATGCATGCATTATCTGTATTTCCTATAGTATTATGCTCTCTGATAGGAGCATTATCTACACTTTCAATAACTAGTTCCAATGTAGAAAAACAAACAAAAATGGTTTACATGTTTCCTTTTTTCCAGTATCGGCACCTCTTTCATGCATAGGTTGCTGTTCTATGTATCCCATCTCATTTCCTACAGAAGAAGACTAGTTCTTGTTTATTTATTTATTTTCATTTAATGTGTTTGTGTTTCATTTTCTTCATCTGTAAAATGAGGATAAAAACAGAATTATCCTTTAAGGACTGAAAGTGCTTTTACATGTAAAGCATTTATAAGTGAAGGGCACATAGTAATCTCTTAATTAATGTTAACTAGAACTATATATTTAAATTTTTAAACATTTTAGGGTAAATATTTTTAAACATATAGAAAAGTTGAAAGAGTTTTACAATGAATCCCTTATATGAAGCATCAAGATTTTTAAGACATTTCAAAGTAAATATCAAATATCAGTATACTTTCCTCTCAATATTTCATCATGCAAATGATTAATTACAGTGTAATGTTTTACAGATTTTTACTTTAGAGTTAAAATTTACATCTAAAGAAATTTTAAGAGTACATTACCTGGGTTTTGATGAATGCATACACATTTGTAATGCTAACCCCTATCCTATCAAAATATGGACCATCACCCGTACCCTAGAAAGCTCCCCCAAGACCCATCTAAGTCAATCCCTTCCTCTGTCCCAGCCCTTCCACGCTCCCCACCCCGTCTCTCAACCCTTGAGTTCTGGATGCTCAACATCTTTGCCGACATTCGCTGTTGACTATTTCTTTAATAAGTCAGTGCATGGATACTGGTGTTTTGTTATCATTTTAATTTTAATTTCTCTGAAGACTGTTTCATGTTGACCACTTCCCCATGTGCTTAGAGGCCATTTTTATATCTTTTTTGTGAAGTGTTGTTCAAATACTTTGACATCTAACAAATTAAATTGTTTATCTTTTTACTTTGAGTTGTAACAGTTTACCTGTTCTTGATACCAATAGTTTGGTAGGTATTTATCTAGTGAATATTTTACCTAAACCTGTGACTTGCTGATTCATTTTCTTAACAGTGTATTTTGATTAGCAGAACTTTTAAGTTTTTATGAGCTGTAAGTAATCATTACATTTTTTTTAAAGATTTTATTTTTATTTATTTTTAGAGAGAGGGGAAGGGGGGAGAGGGGGGGAGAAACAGCAATGTATGGTTGCCTCTCACATGGCCCTCATGGGGACCAGGCCCACAACCCAGGCATGTGCCCTGACTGGGAATCAAACCGGGACCCTCTGGTTCCCAGCCGCGCTCAGTCCACTGAGCTACACCAGCCAAGGCGTAACCATTACATTTTTTTTAACTTATGGTTACTATTATGTGTCTTGCTTAAGAAAATTTTGCCTATTCCAAGTCAGGAAAATAGTTTTTTCTGTTTTCTTCCAGAAAGCTTTGTGGTTTTAGCTTTTATGTTTATGTCTAAAGTCCATTTTTATTTAATTGTTATATATGATATGAGATATATACAGTAATATACAAAGACTGTAGAGATAGATATTCACAAATACATACGTATACACACATTTTTCTTCTTAAAAGTATACCTAGTTATTCTAGCACCACTGGTTGAATTTTCAATACCCGTTGACATGGTTGGCTCTTCAACTGCAAAGCAATTGGTAATATAAATTTGAACCTATTACTAGATTCTCAATTCTCATACTTTTACCTACCTGTCAATCTTTATGTAAAACACTTAGCTGGCAGGCTGTACATACCAGAAATATATATGAGAGAAGAAACAGACATGAGTCAGGAAAAATGAGTAAAATGTTAAAAATCCACATATGTCTGGCACCCATAGCATCTCTAGTCATTTACTATTATGACTCTATGACCTAGAAGTTGAGGAGCTTCATGTCTTGGCTATTTGAGGACTGTATGGTCTAATTTCTTGGTTCCATTTCTATAGTTTTTATTTTAGTAGATATGACTAGAGGAAAAGAATCATTTGAACAGTATTGCAGGTAATTTTGATGTGCCATGATGTTTTAAAACTGGTAAAATAATGTAATTTCATTATTTTGCATTTTCAGAGAAGTAAAATAGGTTGTCCACAGCTAATGTTTAACTATACACTGAGCTGGTGTTCAAGCTAAAGCTTTTTTAAAGTAACATATGGGTGGTAAAATTTTACAAGATTTGATTTAAGGGGATAAGATAAAGTCTTCAATTTTATCATCCAACAAGAGGAATTTTCCTCCCTATCATTTTACCAATATGAGGGGGCACCCAAAAACACTGAAGTTCTCTCCAGGAGGGCAAGCTACTTGTAGTACAGGCTTCCCCCACTAGGTGAGCATTTTAGGAACCCATCCGTACAGTGTACCAGCTGGCATTGCTGTGAGAGGCTACGTTTGGCCTCAGTGAATATTTTTAATACTTTTTCAATGCATGTGCCCATTTCATGATGGGTGATTTACCAAGTGCACCTACCTACATTGCACTGAATGTTTAGCAGTTTTTTTACCAAAAATGGTATGACCCCCAGGCTCCACCCTCCTATTCACCTCATATTGCCCCAAGTGAATTTTTTTTGTTTCCCAGCATGACAAAATTCCTCAAAGAAAAACATTTGGCCAATGTGGAAGAGGTGAAACAATAAACAGCAGAAGCAATAAAAGACATCATAATTGATGAGTTCAAAAACTGTTTTGAGCCATGGCGATAAGTGTCTCGATAGGTGTATTGCATCAAATGGAGAATACTTTGAAGGTGACTGATGTTTAAATATGTAAGAATAAATACACAAATTTTTATAAATAAATTCCAACTTTTGAAGTCCTCCCTTGTAAACGTAATGATATGAAACCCTTTGAAACATTAAGAATTCACTAATTAAGACAAAATACATTGATGGAATGAAGGAGGAGGTCACATCTTATGTCTTTGTAACATCGGAGTTTTAAGGATCTCAGAACACATTAGTTATCAGCAGTACTGTTCTGGTTAAACACCTGGTTTGGCACCTCTCCCTCTGTGCATCCCAACTCTGTATGTGTGTGTGTGTATGCATGCACATTTCTATGATAAATTGCAAAAACTAAATTAAAATATGGCACATAATTTACAAATAATGCAAATATACAGTATTTATTGCAGATTCCATATAGCCAAATGATGCTCTTAGAATGTTTTGTTGATTTTTGATGATCTCTTATAGCTGAGTTAATCTATGATTGCAAATGACTAATGAGTACAGTTTGAATTTAATACAGGTTGATATTTTGTGTCTATCTAAAGTAAGAAGAGAGTGAAATAGTGAAGGCATACAGAGACTCCACTTATTCAAAAATGGCATTCTTTTCTTCATTTGACAATAGTGTTCAAATACTGAAAAAATATTTCCTCAGTTTTGTGCTATTCTCAATATAAGGGCTACTGACAGAACACATTTTTAAGTTTAATCTGTGTTAATAACACTTTTACCACTGTGTTCATTGCAGCATTGTTTACAGTAGCTGAAATATGGACACAGCCTAGGTGTCCATTGATAAATGAAAGATACAGAAGATGTGGTATGCAGAATGGCATATATGTAGTGTGTGTGTGTGTGTGTGTGTGTGTGTGTTCAGCAACAAAAAGTATGGAATCTTGCCATTCATTACAGCAAGGTGGATCTAGAGGTAGTATGCTCAGTGGAATAAACCAGACGGAGAAATTCAAATACCATATTATTTCACCTATTTGTGATATCAAATGAAATGAACAAAATAGAAACGCCTCACAGATACACAGAACAAACTGATGATTACCCTAAGGGATACGGATGGGGTGATGCATAAAGGTGAATAAGAGGTACAAACTTCTACTTATAAAATAAATAAGCCATGTAGATGTAATGTACAGCATAAGGAATATAGTCAGCAACATTCTAATAACTTTGTATGTGACAGATGGTTGCTAGACTTATGCTGATCACATCATAAGGTATCATTATGTTGTACACCTGAAACTAATATAATATTGTATGGCAACTATACTTTAATAATAGAAATTTCAACTTCAAAAAAGCAGTAACACTTGCTCCATCACTTTCTTAAGTCGAGACAATCAACAAAGCAATAAATCAAGTCCTAATTTGTAGTGTTTACTCATTTCTGTGAATGCCAAGCTACCCACGGGATACAACTGAGTGCCACTGAGGTGGGCTTGGGCGGAGATGGGGCGCAGTGCACCGCTGTATTGCATTGCCACTGTGGAGGCAGAATAAACACGACTCTCCTCAAAAGCATAGATATAAAAACATAGTAAAATATTTAGGAAAATAATGTGTTGAGCATTCTTTTTTTGTTTTTAAGATACTATATTTAAATAAAGTGAATGTAATCTAATGTTAGTAAGTTTTTTTTAAGGCTTTCAAAATTCCTGAAAATTTAAAAATTGGTGCATATCAGCCAGTACACCCAATACAACACAGGTTCAGTTAATCTTTCGGTGGTTAATATGAAGAAAAGAGGCACTCTAAGATGAACAACGAATTCCACCACGGGAGAAAAACGATGCTCCAAGCAAAAGTTGCATATTGTAAAATGATGCAATGCAAGTGGGAAGTAGAATTTCAGCATACATATTTCTCTTTTAGGGTCCTTTCCTTTCCATACTTGTCGGTAAAGTGAGGTCACTTGACTCAACTTAGGAAATCATGTTTTCTTTCTGGAAGAATAATATCATGGCAAGTCACGGAGTCAGAAAAACTGTTTGTAAGAAAGTTGGAGATAAACATGATGCAAATACGTCCTGGCAACCAGGCTAAACTTACTAAGGTGACTACCATTCCTGCAGCCCCTGTATTGATCTGTTGTTGTGCTCCTATTCCAGTCTGAGAGTAAGTTATATTTTGTGAGGTTTGATTACAGATGAAGTTTACTCTGTACCTTCCATTCCCATGCTTGTCTGCCTGGAAAAAAATGGGCACCTCTCAAATGATGGTCTTTGTTATGACTGTTATTGAATTTCAAAAGAGTTCCGATTAGCCTTTATTGTTAATGGAATATTGTTTAAAAGGAGTGGAATATAAAGGGAGGGCATATGTGGGTAAAGTTTTCTGTCAATCTTTGTCTTTATGAAAGAAAATATTTTAAACCATAAAATTCATCTACATGGTTCAGGGACATTTACAAAAAAGGTAGATATTCTAAACATTTAGTCAAGTTAGAAATATTGAATTCCTCAAATATGAAGCAACATTATGGATAGAACACCTGTGGAAAAGTTAATGCTAGTTTGTTTTTGTTTTTCTAGTCTAAACAGAGGTATCTGTTGATTCCTTAGGAGATTGTGCTGTGCATGGCCAGAAAATCAAGTATCCTTTGGAGGTTTCTAAAGATGACCCAAAAGAAGGGAAAATCATATTTCTTGCCACAGAGGAGCTAATAATCCAGTTAGGGAATTCAACTAATTCACAAGAAACTACTAGAAATATTATAGGATAAGTCATAACTATACTCTAAATTAAATGCTTAAGGGCAGACATTATATGGAATGAATGATATGGTTTGGAATGTATGCGAGTGCTAGAGACCCTCAGACAGAAAGAAAACATCTGTGTGTTACTGAATGAGTGTGTGTGTGTAAAATTTCATAGGTAAATATTCATAGGGGCATTAAAACTTAAGTAAGACATTTCCTCTGCCATTTAGGACTGTACCAGCTGGTTTCAGAAAAAAAATAAGCAGAACATATACACAAAATAACTGAGCAATGATAGAAAACAGGTGTGCTTAGCTCTTGTATATGAGGTAGTACTCACAGTGTATATTAGGAAAGCAGGTCATCTTGGGCTAGAATCAGCTGGGAAGCTATAGCAGAGAAATAAGGATTTAGTTGAAATGTGTAGGCTAGTTAGTATTTTTTCTACTCAATAGAAAAATAAATCCAGGAAGGAAGACCAAGGAGTCAAGACTTTGCATTCTGAAATGAGAACAGGGTGTTTGAGCAGTAGTGATGATCAACTGAATGGACAGATGAATTGTGATTTAAGTATTGAGACTAAATGTGCAGCAGAGGAATGTACTCTAGTGGATTTTGGAAGCTAGGCTAAGAAGTTGGTTCTTCATCCTCATGGGCAATGGGAAGCCAGAGGTAACAGTTTCTTCTAGAGAGGGATTCAGGATTAACAATATCAATGTTTTTTTCTAAGTGTCTTCAGGTACCAGGGGTTTTTCTGAGCGGACGAAGGTATCTGGTACACTCTGTAGCTCTCTTCGCCTGTCCTACAACAGTATGTGGTTCACTGAAACCTTTCTGCTATACGACCATGTAGTGCATGTCCAGGTTGAGTACTAATATGAGGCAAGTAAGACACTCACCTCAGGAGCAAAATGTAAGACTCATGAAAAATCTCACTAATCAAGATACATATTTACTTTGATGTAATATTTTTAAAAAGCAAAATCAATGCTAAATTTCATATGAACATAAGATCAAAAATCAAAGACATGTTCAATATTCACCGTACATATCTGCATCCCCTATCTCATTTGATCCTAACCATCAGCACATGAGGACCACAGGCAGTAACTTTTACTCCCAGGTCATGCCACTGGCATTAAAAACTCAGAGAGGTTCACTCACTGGCTAGAAACACAGACAACCACAATTCAAACCTAGATTTTTCTGTAGTTAAAGGAGTACATTTCCCACTCTGGGAGACTGGCATGTCCTTTAAGGATGCCCTCTGAACAGAACTGCAGCACAATTCAGAGAGCTCTGAACACTTTGCGGTGCTCACTAATTTAAGCCTAGGAGATTTGTGGTGCATAAAGCTGATTCCAAGATACATTCTTCTGCCTGAGTATTTTTGTTAAGACTTTGGGGGAAAATAAAACAAGTCTTGGGAACAGCTAAACAAGATCATCCCAAAAGGAAAAAAAAAATTAAACAAATTTTCACTTGAAAAGAGACTGAGAAAAGCAACAGAGCCTAAATAGAAGAGTGTAAATTACATGCTAATCATATGCAAATAATGTATGGCCCTACAATCTCATGCACCTGCATTTGACCCTCAGGGATTAAAACTAGCTGAATACATTGCATTTTCAGGGATTAAAACTAGCTGAATCCACTGCATTTGGGCATATTCCCTGAATTGGATTTACTAGTAAAACCAGCTCAGATAAATTTTTATTTATTATTTAGCCAATGAGAATGGTTCCAAGGTCACTAATTAGCAAGTTCAATCTTTCTAAACTCCCATCACATTTGGATCCAAGGTTCTGGTCTACACCTTGTGTTCCCATCTGTATTTGCTTTGATTTTCCACTTGGATGTTCATATAGATCCCATCTGCACAATGGTCTCTGCCAGCCTAGAAACTGGTCAGTTGTGTTAGAGGGAATGGATGCTGGGCCTGAAGATGGCAGTGAGGACTGTAGGCAACAGCATCTGTGTATAGGAGGCCAAGGACTGCAGCCAGAGCTGGTTTTCAGTCGACTAGGCCTAGGAGTCAGGACTGAAGTGCTAGGTGCACGGCAGGTGGACTGCTGAGATCGCCGGGCAGCGGCAGTTTGGAGTTGGCAAGGCTCCGCTCACAGTTTGAGTGCGGCAGCCTTATTAGCATGGTTGAAGCCGTGACTTAATCCACTGACATTTCCTGAAAAAATCATTGTCTCACTTTCAAAACTCAAATAAAATCTCAACAGGAAAGCAAGTCTCCTGCGTGTGGAAACCTATTGCTCTTTGACCAAGCACTTTGCTTCCAGTGGGAGAGAGAAGAAGAGGACATTACTTGCCCTACGATGTTAGCAGTAATCCTCTGTTTATCTCAGCTATCCACCCATGAATGGAAATAATGGCCTTACAAAACTACAGATGTATTATGAAAATTCAATGACATAATGTTCATGACACAGCTTTAGAAAGAACAAAGCCCAATATCTTAGGAATTATCTTGTATTAAAAATCATATTTATTGAATAAGTAGAATGGGTCTTTTTAAATTTCTCCTAAAAAGGGATTTAAAAGTAATTTGAGTCACGTTAATCTCATGCCATTTATTTCTTGGCCCCAAATTCCAGCAAAGGTTTGATTTTTTTCTGTTCCCCGATCGTAAATAATCCTTTGTCTATTTCCCTATTTCCATGTTGCAACTCATGCTATTTTTTTCTGCCAGGAAAATTCCTTGAATTTTATTCATCTAAGTCAAAATGTTATCCATCTCTTAAAATTTCACCTTAAATGTTATTTTCTTCTTGAAAAATGTATCCCTCCTCTTGCTACTTGAAACTTTGAAAACACAGTCTTTGCATTTTGTCATGCTACAACCTGCCCACTTCTTACAATAGAATCATTAATGTCCTTGAGTTATTCCTTCTCATAGATTTTAATCTTTGGGACAAGACACCAATAAGGCCTAGGGAAGGCCTACAGCCATATAACTCTTCCATAGACCTCGTCGTATGAAACGAAGACTTGCACTCTTTGTCCACAAATTTCTTTTGGTGAAATGTATAAGTAAATCCAAATATGTCTTCACTGTTCTTAAGTAGTCATATTTAAATATAGTAGAAATTTCATTTTTTGCTTTCTGTTTGTGAATGAAGATGGGACTATAACAGGAGTCATTTCTGAAATAGAAATCTTAGTAGGCCTTCCACCGACCATGAGAAAATTGGCAAAAAGTGCCCTGAAGAGACTTCTTCCCATGTAACCTTAAGGTGCACAGTGAAGTGGGAAGCCTGTAAGACACAGAAACAACTTCATCTGACTCACTCAGTAGGAGAAAGTACTCAAATCTCAAAACATAATAAATAACAGTGATGTATTTGAAAGGTCCTAGCATATTTCTGATACCCAATAGGTGTTCAGTACGTGATAAACTGAAGACAAAAGAAGAAAAAACTAGTAAGCATGCCTTTCATATGCCAGAATGCTAAGTAGAGCAGCAGAAATAATGATGGAGAAAAGACCAACTCAACTGATCACTCCTCCCTGTATGAGACCCAGGACACACCCACCTACACCCAGGGAGTTGTTGAGTACTTACATGTACAGGTTGTCATGTCTTTCATAAACAAGTTGGCTAAATCAGAATGAATTACTCATGATGGCTTGGGTTGCCCAAGGGGAAGCCATGCTGTCAAAATTCTTTACCATTTCAAGTCCAATGAGAAGTTGGGAGAATACAACATTCATGTTATTTATCTGAGGTTAGCATTAGGATATGAATTATCTTCAGACCTTGGGCAAAATGATCAGTGCACACTATCCGATTGTAGTTAACCCATTTGTTCCAGTGCATTCCTAATGGAATACCTGGTTGCTGGTGTTGTGTGACACTTAAAAGGCATGTGACCAAGCCACTCAAGTTCCCTACACCTTAAGACAAGGGTGACAATTTGTTCCTCATTTCCTGTCATAGTCCTTGTTATCACTGCTCAATTATTAATTGTATAACTCTTCATTCTCAAAAGTGTCTACATTTGAACAGTAAATTATTTGGTCACCCTACCTATCAAATAAGGATTGTGCACCAATGATTTATAAAGTCTTTGGCTCCTGTTGATTTCTTTAACTTTAACTAATTAAAGGGAAAAAAAACACATAAAATGAAACACAATTTAAATATATATATACACATATATATAACTGAATATCATTATACCCACATATTTATATTCTGTATACAAAAAATCCATAATACTTCAAAGCCTTTCTAGAGTTACACTCAACCAAGAAAGCTCAGTGATATTAAATCCTCTACCGATGTTTTTTGATAGAGCAGAATGAACAGACAATTTTACAAACTGATGTAAAACCTTATCCAAATATTTTTTTCTCCTTATTCTCATCCTTTCTAGTCTGAATAAAAGAAGTGCTTTTCCTTCTGAAAGTCTTGTCTTTGGGAGTTCATTGGGTTTCAGTCTTCCAGAAGTAATGTTGCTCAACAAAATAAAATTTATAATAGCAAGAAATATAAATTTAGTTTGTGGATAAGGGTGAGAGCATTAAAATAAGAAAGGTTGCCATGGGTAGAGGTAAGTTAACAAATGCTACTGAACAAAGGAAAAATAAATGTTAAAATATGAAAAATTGAGAGACTGCAGTCAGATTTGCTGGGTCATGTCCTTGACGTTGGATATTTGTCAGATATTGTGGCAGCTGTGTCTCATAGAGTGATTTTTGGAAATAGGCTATTGTATATGTTTAAATAAGAATTCATATGCTTAGTAAATATACTGGAAGTAGATATATGAGGCAACATTTAAGATAGAGCAAAGAAATCTGAGGAAATGATAAGGTCAAGTTGTAAGTACAGAACACCCTCTCCCCTTCACATACACACAACACACTTCAGAACATGCTCTTGGGACATTCGTTTGAGTGGGTGACAAGCTTTAGTGCATTGAGAGGAAGAGGAAAGGAAAGACAATGATGTATGATGTCTTTAAAATTACTTTAACTTTGGCCTATGTCTTTGTCTCTTAGATTGCTCCTTTTAATGATGTTAAATAATCTCAAGTATGCTTTGAAGTTGAGTAACCCACAAAGCTCGTCTTCCGAATAGCTTTGAAGTTAGATTCTGAAAAGCCTCACACTGAAGTATAATTCAGGAATGATGAACGTGGTACACATCTTCAGTCACTGTAATATGAGAAGTGGTCAGATGGAGGTTGCCTCTGGGGAGCACAAAGTCAAATGGGCAGTTGAAAAATGTCCCTGTGAAGGTGATCACTCAATGTGATTAGATTAATATCTATTAATTTATTGTTGTCTATTAATAATTATCACTAATATGTTAAAATGTATGTTAATATCTCACATTTTTTTAGAGCGATAAATGAAAATTACATTATACTTCCACTTAGGCTAGAATAAAACAAAACCTGGAAGTAAAAATTAAATCGGTAAGAGGTGGGAGAAATGATGAGGGTTTAAAACAAAGTGACTGCTCAAGGTTTCAAGTTCCTAAAAAGCAGAAATTTGGTAACATGTACTTATTCTTACTTTGTGTCTAGCACGGCATCATACAAACTCTAACTCTTCCTATAAGCTTTCCAGTTGAGGAGACAGACATAGGAAGTCATAAAAGCCATTTGTCTTACACAGGAAACTTATTGGCAGGACTTCTGTGGACACTATTTAGGAAAATCCAAAGAAATGAAAATGAGTTTCTGGCCTTTTTAAAACCAGAATAAATGTACTAAGAAAGGACATTGGACCTAAAGACAATGTTGCATACTCATTAAAAAATAGGTATATGTGAAAAACCATGAATAGTCACTAAGTATATAAGGTGCCCAAACCCTTTAGTAACAGAGGTAATATAAATAAACCCCAAAGCATGTTTATATTTAATGACATTTAATTGGCTAAAAATAATAGCTCTATTTCCAAAATTTAAAAGATCCGTAGGATTTCTTTTAAACACTGAGGGTGGGAATATAAATTAGTACAACCACTTTGGAACACAGTTTGATATTATCACAAAATTGGACGTTCACATAACCTATAACCCCAGCAATCTGACTCCTTTGTACATACCCAGAGAAAACACTGTGCGTATTTACCAGAAGATATGCAACAGAATGTGCATAGCAGCACCACTTACAAGGGCAAAAATCCGGGGGGAAGAAAACATACACACAAATTCTCACGAAGAGAACACTAATATAATTGGTTGTGTAACAACACAGTGGATAGTATGTAACTGTGAAAATGAACTACAGTCACATGCCACAATCTGAGTGAATCTACTTAAGAAGGATATTGACTGAATAAATAAATTCCCGAAAATTATATATTAAGAAGTTAAAAAACAGCATATACTAAATTTATTTGGGTATGTTTAGTCTTAGCTGTTTGTGCGTATACGTGTGTAAAAATATATACGTTATTTGTACACACATATGTTTTGGTCTTGTACTTCACCATTCAAATATCACCTCTGTATGTTTTATTAAATTTCCACCTCCTAGAAGACCTGCTAAAGTGCACGTACCCCCAGGTAAATCAATGCTTTGAGAATGAAGTGGCATTAAATCCACCCAGTAAGAGTAATGTCTGGCTGGAATAAGGCAGGTAATCAGGGTTCCTGGGCCCTAGAACTTGAGGGCAAAGCCAGCGTGAAAAAGGTTGGAAAGGCGTCACAGTCAACCCTTCTCTCTGTGTTTATTCTCCCAAGAGCTGTGCTGCAACATGGCTTACAGAGGTGAACTTGGATTTACTTCAGCAGTCCAGTCTTTCCCCACCAGGGTGAGCCAGGCCATATCCCTATTTTGGTGCTTAACCTAATTTGGGATCCTCCTTTGCAGAATGCCTTTACCACCTGCCTGAGGTGGAAGGAACAAAGCTCATGCCAACAGAATGTGTTCTGCAAGGCTGAGTTAACAGGGCAACCTTACTTTATCGTTTGCTGAATAAGGAGATTTTTCCCAACAGTGAAGGCTGAGGATGTACTTTTCTTTATTCTTTTAAATGAAACTCAGGTTAAGTGGAGAACAGCTGAAGCAGCAGATTTCACACCTTGGTGGTGGTAGTGATGTTCTTATATCCTGAGGAATGAAAGGGTACCTGAGAAAGGAAAGTGCGTTGTAAGACCAACACTAGAAAACCACACAAATTCCTCAGCAGAATAACCTCTATGGAGGGAGTAATTTTCCATGTGATAGCAGCCATGTGATTACTTCCAACATTCAATATACACAAGTCCTCGTAACTTTCCTGGACCACTGTGACAGTCTTTCCACTCCCGTACCTGAAACATAACCCTCACTCTGTCACCAAATTTCTCTTCTCCCCTGTCATCTACATCACGTCTCTCTAGTGCTCAAATACTTTCAGGACCTCTCCAACACCTACAGGATGATGCTTGGAGTTAATCTGACATCGAAAGTCTTCCACGTGCAGGCCCGGTTCACTGTTATAAACCAAAGCCCAGCTATTCTCTGTACAAGCGTTCTTCTCTGGCTAGTGCTTTGTGGCCAGTTGGTTCTATTGGCATCCCTTTGACCATTCTACTGTTTTATCATGTAGTTCCCCCAGTAGAATACATCTCTTACAAAATCTTATCTACCCTTTATGTCTTCCTCCTCCTTCCTAAAATCCCCCTGATTACTTCAGCAAGTCCCAATTTGCCTTTCTCTACATCTTTGCAGTATTTATGGCCAAAAGGACCCCATACTATGTGCTCTGTTATAATACACTTGACTTATTGGGTGTATCAAATATGTTTATTTTATTCATTTAATCAACCAGTGTGACTGGATTATTATTACTTTTCCAAGTTCAATTCCTTTGTCTTAGGCTGATTTCTCTCTTCCCACCCAAACTAGTGCTGTGGCTATATCCATATTGACACTTAAAAGTGATTTTGTATTAATTTAAGCCATTAAGAAAAATAATTCAATGAAAATCAGCTCCATTAGTTGCACTGTAAAATTCATATCAACTGCAAGAAAGATCAATTATGGGTGTGATTCTTAAGAAAATCAGATGTTCTCAGCTTCAGGACAAGTGGTACAAAGGACGCTGTAACATTTTGAATAGTATCCATACAAACATTTGTGTCCACTCAGAAATTCAGTATATGATCTCATTTTTAAGTAGTGTCTCTGTAGTTCTAATAAATAAGTGAGGATGAGTTCACACTGCCCTATTGTGGGCTCCAAATGCAATGACTGGTATCCATCCTGTACAAGAAGAGATGAAGACACACTGAGACACATTCAAGGAAGAAAACCATGTGACAATGAAGGTGGGAATTAGAGTGGTAGTGGCTAGAAGACAAAAAAGTCCAAGAAGCCAGGAAGGATTCTTTGCTAGAGGTCTTCAAAAAGAACATGGCCCTACTGACATCTTGATTTCAGACTTCCAGGCTCCAGAATTGTGAGAAAATAAATTTCTGTATTTAAAGCTACCTCATTTGTGGTAATTCGCTGTGGCAGTCCTAGGAAACCAATACAGATGCTGGGTGTTATATTAAGTGCCCTGAATGTGAGCGAGGCATATCTTTCAGAACAGAGATTTTAACACTCGCTGAAAAACAGTTCTGTCAGGGAAAATCTCTTTCTATAGAAAGCTTTAAAAATGAAAGAGCTTCTCATTTTTCTAGGATGGTTTTGGTGTGATCCTACTTGAAAGGAGGTGAGTGAACCAAGTGACCTTTGAAGATCTCTCTCCAATCCTTTGATGCTTGGATTTTGTGAACTCCTCTCACTTGCTAATCTGGGCCAGTTTTACTTATGCGTTTATATTTCCAGAACAGTTCTCCATCTCAAAACTCCTACTTGAGACAAACAGATTTCTTCATGGCCCCTTTCTCCCTCTTTCTACACGTATACACTAAAGCACAGCCATATCACTGTTCATGCTGATATACTTGTTCTTACTAATATCCTTTGCAGACACCAGTGTTGAGGTTCCTATAGGCTGCTTTTGTTCACTATTTTAGGTCACATTGTTTGATAAGTTTTTTGTTTGTTTATTTGTTTCTTTTTATCCATTGGTATTTACTGTTCCATCGGCCTAGATAGTGGTATTTTTAATCAGTTTGGGCTATATCAAGTTACCACAAACTGGGTGGCTTATCAGCAACAGAAGTTTATTTCTCACAGTTCTGGGAGAGAATGAGATCAGCACGCCAATATGATTGGGTTTGGGTGAGAACCAGCTTCCTGGTTTGTAGGTGGCTGTCTTATTGTTATATCCCAACATGGCAGAAAACAGAGAGAAGTGGAAGCAAGCTCTCATGTCTCTTCTTATAAGAATATTTGTTTCATCCATGAAGTTGTCACTGTCATGACTTGTTTCCCTCCCTAAGGTTCTATCTCTTAAAACCACAATTTTAGGGATTAGGAATTCGACATATGATATATACAGGGACACAAATGTTCAGTCCAAAACACTGGTATTTACTGAAACTACTGCAGTAGTTATAAAGAGATAGGTTGAAATAATAGACAACCAAAAAACTTACAGTGACTTAAATGTTTTCCCACTCTTACCTAACATGTCCATCTTGGGTCAATGGGAGGAACTACAGCAGATCCTATGCATTCAGGGAGGCAGATTAATGAAGCTCCAACAGCTAGAATATCTTGGAAGTTGGACAGAAATGTGAGGAATCATGCACTAGTTCTAAAGGCTTCTACTTTGACATAAAAACCTATCACTTACCATCATAGATCATTGACCAGAGCAAAGAACATGTCCATACCTAACTTACAAATGACAGAGAAATGCAATCCTACCATGTTCTTAGAAGAACTGTAAATATTGATAATCAGCATAAATGATTATCAGCATTCCACATTGCAGTTTAGGTTATTCGTTATTTGACTTTATATGCAGTGAAATATGTACACAGTTAAGACATCCCCTTAGTCTCAAAAGAATTTATAATTCAGCTAAGAAAATAATTCTTTTTAAGGGAACAGTCACAGATATGGACAAACATTTCAGGTGACCCTCTAAAAAGAAAGTAAGAGCCTCGAGATGAAGATTGGGCTGGGGAATGTTCTGGGTAGACTGAGCAGAAAAAATGGAGGTCTGTTTCCAGAGATATGGAAACTCCTGACTTGAAAAGGGGAGCATCTAAAATGTTGGGGACTAGGAAGAAGGAAATGGGAAGTTCAATGTGACTAGAATGTCCACCATGAAGAACAAAAGGCTAGTTAAAGTAATTATTTCTACTCTCCTCAGATTGCTAAATTTGCATTTTTGTGTGCATGCAGTTCCTCATCTTGGTCCCATATGACCTTGATCCTGACTTCTCAAATGGAATCTCTATCAGATCCACTCCAGCTTGACCTGACCTATATTGCTACTTCATACCACAGGAATAAAATGAAGCAAAATTTAAAGAGGCAGTATTTCTCATATGCTGACCTTGCCCTTGCACAACCCGGAACATAAGTCATTCCTTAAAAGAGAAGCATCAAAGCCAGTGTGAAATTTTGAATAAAAGTTTAAAAATTTTAAAGCCTATAAATAAAATAAAAATTCAATATTTCTGTGTTTCCTTTCATGTAGATGAAGAGGAACTCATCTTGAGCCCCCACTAATCCATAGATTCATTCTTGAGTGTTGGTTATTGCACATTTGCACCTGCCCTGTCCCAAACACACACACTTCTGTCTCACCCTGTGCTCCTACGGCATGTCCCCTCTCACCACCGTTTCCAGTGGGCACCACCAGCACTATTGCCTCCACAGGTCGTTTGGCCCTAAGGGTGGGTTGCTAGTCCCTAAGTGCCTGAGATGGTTGTTAATCTCTGAACGTCTTACTATATTCTCTTTGTCCCCCTAAACCTTCCCACATCTCTATAAAAAATTCCCTTCATTAGTTTCATTTGTACCTGGGGTGCATTCTCTTTCCCGATAAGACTCTAACTAATAACTACCTATTTAATCGCAAGCTGCCCCCGTAATACTGACTTGATTGATTTGCATATTTCCCATAGGTAAAAGGTAAGGAAAAGGGTGGCTTCCTGCTCTACTTATCCAGCGGGAGGCATGCAGACCTTTGCCTGAGGCGAGTTTCCAAGTAGATCACCTTTGTATCATCAATAAGGATGCTATTTTCCAGATTCCAGTATTATGGAGAGGGCTTTCTTTCATCTCAGCCTTTAAAATGCATACAAACCCAAGATTTAAAATAATAAGAAAATTAAGAAGCTCATCTTTTCCTCAATACCCTTCTGAAGATTCTCAAGAGGGAGAAAAAAGCTGTTTCCCTGATGATGAAAACCCACCAAAAAGTTTATAAAGGAAACAAATTCCCCTTGGGCAGTAATCAGTGGTCAGACAGTATCTGACAAGCACAGCGGAATTTTAGCTATTGCTCTAGGGCTGTTCTTAGTTCTGGTCAATTCCTTTGTTAACTGGGATATGAAAGGAACCCAAGTGAAAATAGTTCAGAGAAAAAAAAAATAAGCAAGATAATGTAAAACAAACTCATTATATCTGGAATATTAAGGCTTTTCCCTAGAAGATTTTCTTCTTTTTGCCCTAGAGCACTTGAAAGTTTTGAAAATCCATTTAAAGTAAAGTAAAAATAATATTTCACATAACGCTTATTTAGTTTTGCTACAATGAAAACGGGAACTATAGCAAACTTAAAGCAGCAAAATAAACTGCAGATGCCCCATAAAACTATGCAAGCAGTAGCCAACTGATGCAAACAAATAAACTTTATAGTATGCAACAACTGACTTACATTAACACCTCAATCCTCTCTGCCTCGTTCTGAAGTTCTCATGCAGTGGCAGCATCGCTTCCTAGCCTTTTCCCTCAAAAAAGAACAGCAGTCCTACTTCCTGACTAATTAGAATGGTTTATAATTAGATTTTGGCCTGTAGGAAGGGATTAATCTCTGTAAGAGGTGTCGGAGATTCAGCAGCTTCTGTTAGCAAAGGATATTCACGCCAACTTTTATTTATTTATTTTTATTCTGAGTTTCATTTAATAGGATGCTTCATTCCATAGATATTCTTTTGATGTCAGGATTAAAGTACATTTTTGAATTCACTCCCGCTTGTTCACACAAACCTTAAAGTAAATTTTCCATTTCACTTCCTTTTACACACAAATCTTCAGGTTTGGAGTAGCCATTGAATTCCTCAAGATTAAGAATCTGCTAAGTCTCACATATTCCAAAAGCAAGTAATTTGGGTCTCCTTGCCCTGCTTCTTGATGTCAGTTAATCAAAAGCATTGATTGGGTGCAAGGAACTCAATGAGATCTATGGGGTAAAGAGACTTTCTAGGAGTTTACAGATTCACTAAAAAATATTTGTTATTAATAAAAAATATCAGTGTCAATGACAGTTTGAACTGGGCATCATGCAAGGCATACCTGATTAAATGATACATGAACTCTCTATATAGTAAGAAATCTACTTGCAGAGGAAGGTGTTCTAGTCGAGCCCCTGCCAATGACCAGAGCTATGTTTGGGAAAGACTTTCCTCATTAGTACAATAAATAACATCACTCCCATGGTTTCTTCCTGGTTTAAAAGTTTGTGGTTCTATGGTTATATTATACCAGGCATCTTGGGGATGAAGTTGACTTTATCATATCTACTTGGCAATATGGCCACCTTCTCAATAAGACGGTAGACGTAAGAGAGGTTAACTTTTAATATAGAAAGCAAATTCTAATAGAGTCTCTTCTTGCTTTTCTTCCCTAGTTGATAAAGAACATAAACATAATTCTTTGGGAGAACCATTTCTCATTTTATATTTTAAATATATGGAAATAAAAGTTTTAGTTAAATGAGCCATCTATTACTGAAATTGTATTTGGTAGAAGTGAAAGTTGTAGAGCCCATGGTTTTTCATACTCCAATTCCTCTGGACTCAGTTCTTTCCATCAGCATGACAGGAAAGAGGGTATAAGCTCTCATAACCACCTCTCATTCCCAGCCTACAGCAGCTTATATCATTCCTCATGGCTCTCACCTTCATTCTGCTGCTGTGCCTAGACTTAAACTCAGAATTAAAGTGAGATGGGAATATGGAGTGGAATGGATGGATGGTCATATTTTAAAACAATGAATTCCTATACCCTGCCAATTTTTATCCCCCAAGTAGGTCATTGGCCTTGTCTCCCTCCTACTATGCTAATTTAAATTCCAACGTATCATATCCATCCTTCAAGGTCCAATGTAGATTCTGCTTTTTCAAAGCCATTTGTATGAGACTCGGTTCATTGGGACCTAACTCTCCTAGTTCAGAAAGCAGGCATTGTCTCTCCCATGTATAAAGTGGCTAAGAGCACATGTTCTTCAATCAGACCTCCTAGCCTCACACCCTTGCAAGCCTGTTCACTAGCTGTGACCTTGGACCTGGTACTGAAATGGACTATGCCTCAGTTTTTACATCTGCAAAATGGGATGACAGTATTGCCTAACTTACAGGATTTTAGTGAACATTAAATGAGTTATACTGGTCACTTACACCAAATAAAAACTGGCACATAGTAAACATTAAACATCTCAATGAGTTAGCTATCCTTATGGGACACCTAATAATATTCCAAGGTACTCTTTTATACAACTGACTACAAACTCCTTAAAGTTAGTTTTTACATCCATACTCCTAGGTATCCTTCCAGCACATAGTATAGCACCCTGCACATGGTAGAGACTAAGCAAATATTATTCAACCAAACCTTAGCAATAGTGATCTTATTTCTCTAAGGCAAAAGGTAAATAAATAGTGGAACAAGTCTTGAAAATGTAGCTCAGAGATATACTGATTGATTTGGAGACTGGATTAGGCCAAGGCTGAGTATACCTCCATCTGAATTCCCCCATTGGAAGTTATATTCTGTGTATCTGGGACAACTCCTCCTATCCTCCCAATTCATTCTGGTTATGCCCTATTTGAGACAGAAGACAAAATAACTCAAATCTGGCCCTCACCACAAATGTCTACGTTAAAACTTATACATATAGTAGTTTCCACATAACCTCCTCCTAATAAACCCACCAGCCTGAGTGTCACCTGCTTTACCCACATTTTTTACTGTAAACCCACATACACACTGAAATTTCTTGGCCTCATAAAACATTTTTCTTTTAGGCAGCACATAAAACATGATAATCATTTTTTCAAAAGACTACAGAACAAATGAAAGTTTTATATCAAGATGCCCTTATTTTAAGTGTCACAGAAAGGCTAGAGGAGTATTCAGCTCTGGTCCCGCCCTGGTCTCAGCCCTAGATAACAGTAGAACCTACCTGAGGGAGCTCTCCCTGCCCCTCCCCCTCCCACTCCCCTTCCCACCCTGATGCTCATGGCCCAAATACGCCTTAGAAAACAACATAAGAGCATTTGCTTTTACACAGTGCACATTTAATCAAGCTTTAAATCCAGAAGCAGAAGGTCCTAGCTGCTGGACCTGACTTCTGTCAAAGTGGCCAGAGAGACCTCATGATGGTCAAAGGCTTAAAAGCAGAGATAAGGGGAAGGAAGCAAATGGGATGAGACTAACATACATTTCTCCCTATAGAAAGCATGAAGTAATTCAATGTAATGAAATGCTCTGTTTTACAGAAGGACTCTCTCAAATCCAGACAGACAGAATCACACACAGACACCCCTTTCTAAAATAAAGTCTATAGACAGTTGTATCTAAAATAATAATAATAATCACTACTATTTTATACATTCTAATTAGATATGAGACATTTATATGTTTTATCCCCAATTCTTAAAATAATCTTCTAGGAAATTGCTGTCTTCTTTATCATATGAATGTGACAGTCAAGTTCAAAGAGCTGGCCCAGGCCACAGCTTGGCACATGGCAGACAGAGATGCCACTCGGGCAGCCCCAGCATCGATAGACCTGCATCCCATTTGGCGCTTTCACACATAGTCATTTTTGTACTTTCATTGTCTGTGATTTACAGTTACAGCCACGCTAATAAGCACCATTCAAATACCTCGGGGACCATAAAACCATTCCAGACTACCTTACCATTCAAGTTCTGTATCTATTTATTATAACTATCTAAAATTGTCCATTGCTTTGAATATTATACTCAATCTCATCACCAAGACTATAAACTACTTGTGTTCATCTTTCATGTGATGTGGGACAGCTCATAGATTATCTCTATGTACATTTCGTCTTGTTTCTGAAACTCAACTTATATATGATATAACAATAAAAGTGTCCCACAAAATGCATACCTTTATGTAGAAATAATCTCAGTATCCTGTTCTATATTTTACTTTTCCAAGAGCCATACTAAAATGTTGCCAGTAGCAACAATATAGACACAAAAATATAGCTGAGGTTCTCAGTGAGCAAAAGTTACAGAAGCAAGTTACAGAAACTGCTCAAGTTACAGAAACAAGGATGACCAAGAGAAAAAATAGATAATACAAAAAAGCACACGCGGTAAGAATATCAAGATGATGTAAACATACTTAAATGAACAAAGTCTAATGAAAATCATCCCAAAGTAGAGAAAAACTTGGTGGAAGAACTCTCAGAACTGTTACAATTACTTTTGAGAACTCATGCAAGGCCAGGCAAGGCAAGCAGGACACTCAGTGTGTACAGATGAGGGCCTGGGCAGAGGGACGATAGTGAACCCAAGACACAATTAAGATATGCTATGTTCCTAGCAAGCAAATCACCCGTCCAGTTAACAAAGGGATATAAAGGGATTTCTTTTCTAATCACCTGAAAAGAAATAAAACATTTAATTTCATGTAAAATAGTCATCTATATTTCATGAAAATAATCATGATGATGAAGTTTCTTTGGACTTTTTTTTATTACTACTAATACTTTTTAAAGGTCCTTAAGAAGTGACTAAGGGCAGATCCAGAATGATGATAATGATTATTAGCATCTGACAATTGTGTAGTACTATGAAACATACTCAGAAAAAGATAAAATCAGGACTGTTCTACAGATGTGAAAAATAAATATATGTTAACATCTTAACTTTTTTCTTATGAGGAAACCAGGAAGATATAACCAATTCAAAGAAAAAGTTAAACACACACACACACACGTAGAATAAAGTAATGCATTTCAAATAAATACAAAACTGTTTTTTTTTATAAAGGGGTGTAAAGGTCAATAGAAATTCTATGGAAAAGATGCAGTTTGCCTATCCATTCCTTACAATTAGCAAACATGTGCGAAAGAGTTTCATGTAATGAATAGGGCTAAAATCAGTTCAGAAGAGTGTGGTGTACATTATAACATATTTCTCTACAGTATCTGCTGTTTTGATAAAAAATAATCTCAAACATTTTTCTTGATTACAAAATAAGGCTGATCTCAATAGATTTGGCCTGATTATTGACATAGGTGCATCAGGAGTTTTAACTTACCACATAGATCTTTATGTATTTGTTTCATTAGAAATTTGCATGAGGTATCTCCAACTAGATTTTTAATAGCCTCTTCAGGCTAGAAAGCCAAGCCAAGACACTCTACCTACCAGATTTCACCTATAGTATAAATTGGGGAAATGCCTTACTTTGCAAGGTCCTATGGTATTCTAAGCTTCCTGGACCAGCCTAGAGTTGACCTTTCTTACTCACTTTTCAGACTGAGAACTCTAAAAACAAGGTACCAGGCCAATTGTTCCAAAGGGGCTTTGTGAGCGTTGACAAAAAGGCAAACTTAGTTACTTCAAAGTGGATGCTCGTAACTGATTAAATGAGCATCACTGTCAGATATGACATTCCAGAAAAAGACTGGACCATATCAACTAATGTTTCCAAATATGTCCTGTAAAAGGATAGTAAATTCTTATGGAATCTATGCAAATAACTTTTCTGCCATGAAAGTGAGAATAGTCAATAAGAGATTTCAGTCACGCGTGGAAACAAAGAATAAGAAAACATTGTTACCTGACATCATAAGGCAAAGCTCTATCAGGACTCTGATAAACAGCAACAGATCTGGGAGAGGAGGGCGTTGACACGTCTCTAGGGACCACACAATTTCCATATATTAACAATAACGCAGCCCTAAAAACTCAACCCAGGAACCGGGGAACGTCTCTTCAGATTTGACCATTCCTTCCCTAAAATCCATTCATGTTAATATACCAAATAAATCTATTTTTGCCATTTCTCTTTTATAAGGAGAACAAGTCTTTTTTGATTTTTCAGGAGCCCTCAAAAAAATCTGAAAGACAGGCCCAGCTGGTGTAGTTCAGTGGATTGAGCGCGGGCTGGGAACCAGAGGGTCCCGGTTCGATTCCCAGTTGGGGCACATGCCTGGGTTGTGGGCCAGGTCCCCTGTGAGGGCCGTGTGAGAGGCAACCATACATTGCTCTTTCTCCCTCCCTTCTCCTCTCTCTGAAAATAAATAAATAAAATCTTTAAAAAAAATCTGAAAGACAATTTTTGATGCAAAAAAATATGAGAGTTTCATTTCGTTACATTTCATTCTATTTTATTTTACATCTATGATTTAATTTTGGGAAGGTCAAAAAAGTTTGAATGTGTTCTCATGAGATTTAAACACATAAGATAGAAATAATACTTGTTTACTCATTTGAAAGTGACAATAAAACACTTAAAAATAAACATAAAAAATAACGTGATTGTAAATAACCTTAGCTCTATCATTAGTGCAGAGTCTTTGTTGTCATTGTTTTTTTAAATGATCAAAGTCACAATAAAATGAACACAAAGCACAGAAAATTGTTCTGATAAAACACATAATCTGTGCAGATTACACAGAATTATATACACAGGCCAGGCAATACACAGGAAATGAAGAAAACAAGCCCATCAAAATTGAGAAAACTTTGCTAAGATTTTATATTCCGTAGCTTCTTTACACTCCTTATTTGCACACACTACAATCCAAAGAAAATAAAATTCTCTTTCATGAACATTCTACAACTTTTTATATCCATTCAGGCTTTGTTCCTCATTACCCTCTTGTTATTCTGGAACTGTCACTTTACTTTAGAACAAAACTGTGTGTTCTCTTTTTCCCTTACTAAACAAGAACACGTCGCCTCCTAGACAGAGTTGCACCTTTATGCCACCACTACTCTTAGTACACTCTCATTGACTTATAGTAACCATGATTTTAAACTAAAATAACTTCTATTTCATTGAGAAGAATGGAACTGGATGACTGGGCACTGACAGACACCGGAATTTGCAGCAGACGAGCAGAGATCATGCATACACACAACCTAGCTTTATTCAGACACACACGTCTCTTCGAGTGCCGCTTCTCAAAGTGGCAATACCAAACCCAGTCATTAACAGACCCAAAGATTTAGCCTCCAGGTAGCCTATGAAGAAGCAAAAGCACATAAACTTAAAATCGTACTTAGTAATCAATGTTTCAGTGCTCTAACTTAGAAATGATCTAAATAGTCAATGAATGTGTACTAATTAACTCGATTTACAATCCGTCCAAGGATTTAAGTCACCTAAAGATCTTGGAAATTTTCGTCAAGCTGACAACTACAAAGCACAATTACTGTGAGACTAAAGTTAATCTTAATAGATGCTCAAAATACAGAATTACATTTTTCATAATTGTGAGCATTAAGTAGAAATAATGCTAGCTTATTTGATCAGCAACTTGTACTAGTTTAGGAAAAACATACACAGAGAAGAAAAATGTACACTTGTATTATATTTAATACTGATAAATCATAGAACATAGCTGTTTATATTAAACCAAAAATATTTAAGTAGTCTCATTTGCCTGACTTATCTAAATTATGTCCCCTTGAATTCTTAAAATACTTCTAAATTGTTTTTTGTAAAAGTACATTTGCCTATTTAATGAATTAAAGTTCACATTTCCTTATTTTCTGAAAAATTTTGGAGCATTCAGTTTATATAAGTGCTTATTTATCTCTATAAGCCAAACAAAACAAGTTCCTTTAAGAGACTTCATAGCCTAATTTATCAATATCACCCAGAAGCAGGAAACCATTATGAATCTATACAATCAGAGGTGGAGGTCTGAGTTATAGAATCTAGGACATACCAGCAAATACAGAGAGCTTCAACTCTAAAAGTCATCCAAGGATCAAGAGTATATAAAGAACCACAGAATCTTACCATTCTACCATAGAACTGATGTCCTGCCCACTGGGCAAGTTCATACTTGAATGGAGCTCAGACAAGGGTCTCTGTCTCTCATCTAACAAAGACTACAAATCACGAAGCAGTCAAATGATGAAGTTCAACTTCTAAACAAAAAGATTAAAAAACCAGAATCTCTATTGTCTCTCACCCAATAGAAAGCAGATTTCTATAAACAATTAATACCGGTACAGAGATCATCAAATAATCAGTCTATAAAACTAAATTCCTAATATAAAAAGGAAAACAAATATTAGACAGTAAAATTAACATCAGAGAAATCTAGAGTCATTAAAGTTTTGTTCCTCTTTGTAGTCACGTCTGGGACCTAAAAAAAGATAATGTTGCTGCATAAATTACCCTCAATATGGCCTCCTCTGGTGAGGAAGATTACCTGGCTCTGGTACAGAAACCCATTAGTCATCTTGGTGGAAAATCTCTGAAAGTTAAAAAGTAATTTTCAGAATAAGACAAAGTCATCTCTTACAGCTATGAAAAATAAACATGTTAAAAATTTGATATTTCTCATATGTGAGAATAGACAGATATTATTACCTGTTCAAAGAAAAAGTCAGAAAAACACAAATTTACATTGAATACAAATACTGTAGATGCCAAATTGTTTTTTCTCTGCTAAGGAGAGGGAAGTCATAGGAAACAAGACAGTTTGCTTATTTATCAGTTACCTACAATTTATAAGGAGGCATAAAATAGTTCAAAAATAATAAATAGGAGTAGAAACAGAGAGACCACAAGGTATGCTATAGACAGTGCAAAGCTTTGCTTTAAAGTGTAAGTTCATGTTCATTATTTTATGAAATCTTCATCTCTTCAGTGAGGTCTGAGCAATGACCATTGTCATCCCTATTGTGTAGATGACAGGACAGAGTAAATAGGATAAGAGCTCCTAAGTGTTAGGAAAACAATATAATCCAAGTGTTCAAACACAAGAACTGAAACATTTTGTCCGTGTGTACCAGGTAAAACTCTGCACTAAGCACCGTGAAGGATACAAGAAAAGTGAAACATCAAGATTGCCAATCTTTGCAAGTTTGAGTAATGCAAGTCATGCAAACTTGCAAGAGAAAATATGATATAAGCAAGTATCAGATGACAGTGTAAAAGACTCACAGAAAGATGTGAGCACTTAAAATCCACATGCACCTTTTATTGAGCCACCGAGATTCAGGATAGAGTCTTCGATTTATTCATTTACTTTTATAACAGAAATAGAAAACCTACACAATGTGCTCTTACATACACCATCTTACCTTCCACATCAGCCTAATTTTTGTTTTCAGCCCTAGGATTTACCTAGTTAAACAAGAGGAACATTTGACTGCAAAACCCCAGAAATATGGGGCAGTCATAGCTGCATGTTAGTTATTTCCACGAATAGCAGCAAAACTCCTGTGTCTGACTGAAACATCTTCAGTTTGCCCTTCAAGTCGGTTCCTCCTATACTAGGTCAAACAGTAATAGAGGCTGTTTGACCCAGAGGTCACTGAAGCTGGCATCAACCAGGAAATACTTCTTGAGGAAGAAGAAACTGTAATCTAGAGAAAGACTTTAAAGCAGAGAGCATGCTAGATGGTAAGGTCAGCTTAAATTGTCAATGGGTTGGCCTTTCTCTCGCTTTCCTTCTCTAAAAATAAATTCTATGTTCCTTTGTTCTATAAGCAAAATCGGTTTCAAGGTTTCTTTCAGAATTTTATATTCAGATAGTCAGGGGTTATCATCACAAAAATGTAAAACAAAGGATGTAAACTGAGAACTACAAATTACATTTAAAGAAGACTCAGAATAAAGAGAATGCACTTAATGTAGTTGGGATGAGAGTGAGTGAGGAGATGGTCCAGCAAAATAAAGGTGAACTTGTCCAAGACCAACTGAGCTCTCATATACTGAGAACAGTACATAGTATCTCTTTTTGCATTCCTCATCTCTAAATCTTTTTTCTTTCTCCATCTTCTGCAGACTGTCTTTCTGTTTCAACAGGGCAGTCAATAGCTCCCAGGGCTATATGCTTTGCTGGTTCCAGTTCACAAAAAGTATGAAGTTCACTCTTGTTTGGAGCAGCTTAGATCATGAATACCCACCCCTCTGCACAACCAATGGTTGTGATATCGTGATATCACAACCATTGTTATATCTCAATACATTAAGCCAATGATGGTCAACTCTGGAGTGGGTAGTAGGGTAAATCCCACCCAAACTTCCTGGAGAAAAAGGAGATAAAGGTGGTTTTACATAGAGAATAACTGGTCCTATATCCTGGGTGGAGAAGCATTGGATGCTGGGCAGATAAGAAGCATCCAAAGCCTCTAAGTTGATGTTGGAGGGCCATGGCAGGATAGAATACTCTTGCTCAGCATCTAGGGCCATGAGCAGTGATCCCGTTGCTATTGCTCAGGAGCCTATGAGAAACCATTCAATCACTCTGTTTTCTCATCTGTCAAATGGAGGTAGTGTTTACCTCATCTGGGAAGGGAATACATAATTTAAAATGTTTTTATAAGCTTTCTATTTCTATGCAAATTATTTATTCTGGTTAAGATGTGATTTATTCCTTCCTTCAGCTCTCTTCTCTCAGTTTCAGTCAGAAGACTATGGTTTGTATTAGCATTGCCATATTTAACAAATAAAAATAAAATATTTTGATGTCAACTCTACTTGTATACATGACTCCCTTAAAATATGTCAGAGGACATCCAAGTGACCTGAAATGACCCTGTCACCTGAGATAGACAGTCCCCACCCTTCCTGGTTCTTTTGCCAATAAAACCCTGACTTTACTCTCAGACATTCCGCAGGATTCAATGGAGGGCTCAGGCTTTGACCGTTGTGAGCATTTATTAAAACAGTATTTATGACATTATTATAATCTGCTGGCCACTTTTTGACTGGAGAACACTTAGTGCTTAGTTAAACAGACAACTGGTTTTCAATTGTATAAAATAGAGACTTGGTTACATGTGCAGGTTGCCATGATGTATATTCTCTTTACGTTTCCTTATGCATGCTTATCTCTGAGTGTCCTAGTGATACTTTCAAATGAATCTCAGCAACCAGCAGATGGGTCTGATTGGTAACGCAAAGCCTCAGACCTGACCACCAGCTTGCCCCGCAGCTCCGCCGTGATGACACTTCAGGGGAAGAAGAATGATGCTGTCCTTTTCAAAGTTGCTTTGCTCGCTGTGGGGGAGGAATGAGCTGCAGTGCAGCAGTTGGGAACTACGCTGACTGTGGCTTACTTACAAGCAACTCACCTCCTTAAGATGGTGCCGGTGACTCACACTATTAGGAAGAGAACACAGTGTAACGGACTGAACTGCATCAGGGAAAATGGTAGTTAAAAATCATAAACAGTTCTGCAAAGCTAAGGGCTGCTAGGCCAGAAAAGGAGCTGCCAAGGCAAGCAGTGCAGGGAGTCAGCTGTGAGTCGAGGCCACGATTTTCTACCTTTTTCATCTCATGGCACACGTAACCTATTTACTAAAATTCCGTGGCACAGTGAAAACTATATATATTTTTGACAAAAAAATTAGATATACTTTTGATTCATTACTTCAGAGGGTTATTGTTGTATTGGCTGTTGTCATTTTTTCATGCGCCATTCTAAGGCAAAAGAGGTCAGTGTCCCTGACTAGAGAGTCAGTTATTGCATATTTTAAAAATTATCACAGCACACAGTGCACCTCTGGCGGCACACCAGTTGAAAATCGCTGGTCTGGGGAATCCTCCCTCTTTGCAGCTGCCTGATGCTGAAATCTGGTCTCCCGGGACATGCTGGCTCTAAGCAGGTGACCTGGTCTTCGGCATTGCCACTGTCACACACTGTGCCTTCTCAGACCAAGACAACCCAATATATCAGCTTCAAAGACTTTGGCATAGCAGCTAATACATGAAGGAAGATGGTTTTTGTCATTCAAAATCCAGCCAGATGCTATACATTTTTTCTGGGTTTTCTTTTTCTTAAAAAGTGGCCGGCAATGGGGCCAGTACAAGGGAGGGCTGTGACTGCACAGAACAGCTCCACCGTTCTGCTGGAATTATTCACTTACAACTAGTCATTGGAGCAGAAACATATGATGCTAGAGGGAGTTTTAAAAATCATCTAGCTCAAGACTTGTTTTTAAGTTGAGGAAACTTGGGCCTAAGTGCAACAATTGTTTTCCAGAAAGTCACACAAATTTGAACAGAGTATTCCTATCTTTTACTAAATTTCTTCCAAATAAAATTATTTTTACATGGGAAATATGTTAATATTTTTACCTATTAATGAAAATTCTTGGATAAAATATACACTGTGAATTCATGTACTTTTTAAAAATTTAGCCGGAAAAGAAAAACACAGCATACAATAGATTTTGTAAAGTTACCAAGCATAGTTTTTATGTGTATGTGATGAAGAGTGTGGAAAATGTCATTTCCCTTTTGCATATAGATAAAATCTTAATAGCAAGTATCAATGGTTCTAAATCTTTAGCACGTATCAGAGTCACTTTGACAGCTTAAAACTGATAGCTGAGACCAAGGCACTGAGTCCTTGGGACCCAGGAATTTTCTTCTGTCATTAGCTTCCAGCTGATACTGATGCTACTTTTTTGAACATCATATTTTGGGAGCAACTGGTATATACGATATAGAGTGTAAAATTCTAACCTACAAGTGAGGAAATTTTTATCCTAGTTCTGGTTCAGGCAATATCCATGCAAGTGATTTCAACAAAATAAATTAGATTTTTGGCCAGTGTTTTTTAAATGTGAGGACAGAAAAATTAAATTGATTCAATCTAATATACACGGTTGAGGTTTTCCACTAGCCAGGATACTGAGATACTTCAAAGAAAGTCTATATCTAGATTTGTGTGCTCTGTGAATCTGCCCCCAAACATCGATTGAAGAGAGTAGAGGGGTAATAGGCTGCTGGCTTGCATCTGGGTTGCAATAATTTGGAGGCATATTATATACTGGCTCCCAGAGTTCCCCAGTGGGATGAAGTTCCACTCGCCACAGTAGTAACCAGTCCAACTGTGCATGTGATTGACTTCCAGTCTTTTTCTGCACCCTGCTCCCTACTGAGGTCACCTCCAACACAAACTACTTTCATTTCAATTATTGTTTTAAGAACTGATTCTGGAGAACATAAACCAAGACATTGTCTTTTTATTTGTTTATTATTTTAATTATTCTTTACATCATGAATAACAATTCACTGTTATTCTTGCTCTTGCTTGGTGTTAATTTAAGCTATTGATTTATTGACATTTAAAATATTTGTCAGCAGTTTTGTGTTTTTAATGTAGCTTTGATCAATGGTTTTCAAGTTATAAGTTTCCTTGAAAAAAAGTTGTGTTAGTGTCTACTTTTTAGACCCTCATATTTGATGATCAACAAGCTTTATGTAGGACAGTGATATGGTCACTAGGGGTAACCTAATTCTTTAAAATTCTCGTTCAACACATGTGCGATCTTTAGTTAAAAAATGTTTATATACAGTGCGTACACTTGTGGGGGCTTTACATTTGGGTTTCTTTATGTGACTTTTAAAATCAAACCATAATAAACACACGGATGATTAGAGCTGGAACGGACCCTAGGTTTATTTTTGATATAAGCACCTCTCTATATATGAGTAAAACACATTCTTGGGTTAAAGTAAACTGCTGGGCAGGGCAGAATTTGAGATATAACTAGGAAGAGAAGCTTGAAGTAATTTCTAGGGCATTGTTCTCACTGAAAATCTAGAACGTTCACTAAAAAGGCTTTGAGTTTAATTTTAATAATCAGAACCTTTTAAATGAGTACGAAATCTCCTATAGAATATATTGTTAACATCTAGAATTTCTTAAACTTCAAAAGTACCATCAGAACTCATTGTCCAAATGTAGCCACTTGAGTACAAGTTGGTAGTGTTATTCCTTCTGAGATGAATTTACAGCAATTTGCAGGAAAAATAGACCAGAACACTGAAGTGGTTGATTGAGATGTTAAGAGGGAGACTGTTATTACAGGCGATATCATCCCAGAGCTGTATGGCATTATGTGGTTAGGAAGAAAAGGAGAAATAAAGAAAAGGTATGCAAACTATATTTGATAGTTAAGAAAAACTTGGATATGTTTGAAGAGTCCAAGGATAGTCAATAGGTTTCATTGTTCGTAACCCACTTTATAATTACTAGGTTAATATGATGATTTAGATCTAAATCCATTGAAACCTAAATTAGAAATCTGTGAGATAAAGGGATAAAATTTAATATTCTCTTTTATAGAGAATCCAACAACAATGTTGCAAAATATATTGACACAATAAATACACATTCTATAAAGTCAAGGAAGAAAATCTTTCCAACCATTCATTAACCAAAGAGTGAAGAGAACATAAATCAGTAGACCCTCTAATATGGTTAGGTTCAATATGGGTTCCAGTGTGAGCCAAGTACAGACGGAAAAATAACAATGGATGTTGATTTTTATTAGAGTAAAATTTACATACAGCAAACTGTCAAATCTTAAGTGTGCTGTCTGACAAATGCATATCAAATGTTACAGCATTTCTAACACCCAGAGCGCACTCTTATTCTTCTTCCCAGTCAACCCCTTCACCCCAGAAGCAGCCACTGAAATGATTTCTATCAATGCAGGCTAGTTTTGCTTACTCTGGCATGTATATAAATACATTATTTATTCTTTTGAAAAGAGTATTGTTTACTGTAGCTTCTTGATTCAGAATAATATTTTTGTGTGTATGCTATTGATTATATCAGTAGTCTGTTTGTCGAGTAGTGTTCCATCCTATGAATATATATCAAGAATTTTTCACCCATTCTCCTACTTATGCATATAGGTGTTCTTTCCTGTTTTATACTATTATGTATAAAACTGATATGAACAATCTTATACAAGGATAGTATGAATCTATGTGTTAAAAGTCTATTGGATAATACCTAGGAATGGAATAGCTGGAGAAATCATAAATTATAAATGTTAATTAACACACAAATCCCATGTATCCTATAAAACAGAAAATGAGAAAATATGCCTGAGTTTCTAAAATTTTAAGTCAATATGATTATTTATCTCACTTTAGTATAATCTCTGCACTCATATTGTTTCTTGCATCATATAGTAAATATATATATTTAAATATTGGTAGATAACTAAATAACATTAGTCACCAATTTAAAGCCATTTGTCACAGAGCTTTAAAAATAGTCTAAGTAACAAAAAGCTTGGGTGGCTTGCTCATTACATTCTGTCAATGATAACATGGTATAAAATGTGCTCAAAGATTATTTGAAGCCAAATTTAATATCAAAATCCATGTAGCTCAAGATTCTGACACTCTTACCAGGGAACAATTTAAAGACACTTACTTACCAATATCCAACAAAAATCTACCACCACCCCATGATCTATTAGGCATTATTATCTGTAAACTTAAACACCTCTATTTAGTTGCCCTATTAATGGCTTTTCAATTGCTCACCTGAAAGTCCTTCAGCATGTATTTTCTGCTGAAAACTGGGCTGTCTTATTGGGCCTTCATGTGGCTCTAAGCATTTCTGTGGCCCTAAGCATTTGTACCTCCTCTACCTTGCCCATCTCTTTCCCTCCTTGAAGTATCTCCCTGTCTCCCTTCATCTACCTTTTCACCAGTCCCCATTCAGAATGGCTCTGACTGCATCCTTCGGTGAGACTGAATTTAGCCGCCTGAGTAAGTGTCTTTAGAATCACCGTGGTTCTAATAAAATAACGTTGCATACATTGACAGTTATTTAAAATGCTTGCACAATTCTTTTATTTTTGTTGGTTTGGCTATGCCAGTCTATTGTAAGCCTGTGAACAGACACTCCTGTCACCGCTAAATATAGTGCTGAGTGCATCATATTCTCTAATCACAGCTGATTGACGAATATCCTTTACCATTAAAGTAATAGGTGAATTAGCCTCTAGGTAAAGTTATGCTCCTCTCTGATTAAATTACTTCATGTTTCAAAAGTGCTCTCATTTCTAGAATGAACTAGAAAAATCAAAATCCCGTTCTCTGCTGTCTCTATTTTCATAGTTTTTCATCTCGCCTGTCAGTCTTTGCCTCTATGTACAACACTCTGATCTTTAAAAAGGAATTATCCTTTAGTAGGCGGAACTCATTCTCATACCCTGACTTTCAGGGTGATTGACAATTCCTTCCTATTCTGGATCTTTCTTCTATTAGCATGACTCTTTTAGACTGACAATCAAAACCAATTTTTGGTAGAAATTACACCTCTTACAGGTTAGAGGTCAGGAAAGTAGGGACTCATTTTTCATTTTGACACCAGGATCACTTCTTGGGGTTTTATGTTCTTCATTTATATACACTGAAATGTGAGCACTAAATCTCTATTTTTCCCAATATTATAATTTTCTGACTAAAATATATGAATAGCATCTGAAGACAATTACATTAAATGGAATGATCAATAGGAAATTAAATTAGGATTTTCTTGTTGTTGATGATAGGCATACTGTAAAAACAGAGAGAAGGTAATAGGTATTTCAGTAATAAAACACCAGCGCTAATCTTACTTTGATTGAGTAACTTCTGTCGTACAGTATTTAAAAGAAAAATGATACATTTTTAAAATTGTAAGTTGCTTTAAGAAAAAGATATATTAATAATAATAGTTGTTACTATTATTTGTAAAGAAATAATTCTTTCGATGTGAACTATGTAACAGAGAGCCTACTGTTAAAATAAATGTGTGTTTGAGAAGCCCCAGTAAAAGTACAGCTCCGTTTGTCCTGGCATTTTTTTAAAGATTTTATTTATATTTATTTTTAGAGAGAGGGGAAGGGAGGGAGACAGAGACGGAGAGAAATAGCAATGTATGGTTGCTCCTCACCTGGCCTTCACTGGGGACCTGGCCCGCAACCCAGGCATGTGCCCTGACTGGGAATCGAACCAGGACCCTTTGGTTCCCAGCCCGCGCTCAATCCTCTGAGCTACACCAGTGTCCTGGCATTTTTTTTTTTTTAATTACTTTATTGTTGTTCAATTACAGTTATTTGCATCCTCTTGTCCTGGCATTTTTTTAATGAGATATCATGATCAGAAAGTTTGGGCCAATTGATCCTTTATCAAGATAATAAATTGTGTATATTGCTACATTTATTTGTTTATATGTCCTTTGGAATAATATGCAGCTACACTTGTGTTAAAAAAGAGTTTCAGAAGTGCAACCATATGATTTTCTTAACGGTATTAGGCGCATTCACCCAATTGTCTACCTGGGGATGTAAAAATTATAAGCAATCATAAGCATGATTGTTTATTTTCTCTTTCCATTGCCTCTGTCAACAACCAAATTAATTGTTCAGATAAATCAATACAGTGGAAAAGAGAACTGTCTACAGGTTGTTTGATATAACTCAAACAAAACTCACAATTCATTGACAAAAATTGCACTTTTTTTGCTAGCAATCATTCTATCTTGTTTACATAATCAGACAGTTATTTGTTCTTTTCCCATTATCAGTGGTAAATCTCATGACTGGGCATATTACTCTTGTGTGCACATTGTAGCAATGAATTATGCAGAAGGAAAATAAACCTGAAAACTTATGACCTGCTTTTTCTGGGTGCATTTTTAATTCTGGGTGTTCACTGTGAATCTATTTGTTCCGCTTTCTTAAATGACTCTTACTTTGCTGCATGCAGGCATTAAGAAGAGCAGGGTCAGTAGACAAAAATGAGAATCTTTCAATCAGTTACCAAACCCTGGGCTTTGAAATACTTGCACTGAGATGAGCCCTCATCAAAAGGAAAAAAAGAAAAAGAAAAAATCAACAAGAAATTATGTATCTCATTAAAATGAACCCGGGTTGATTTATTGCAATAGTAATCAGGAGTTGCATGACCTTATAAGCTTTGCTATTCCATTTAAAATAAATCTGGGCAGTTAAAAATAGATGAGCTTTAGGACAGATAATAAAAGGAGCACTTTGAAAAAGTGCGTGGTTATAAGTGAAAGGTCTGCCATGGCGTCACGGATAATTTCTGTTTAAGGATCAGGCCTGGTGGGCTAGCTTATTCAGAGGTCTTTTGGTCATGTTGAAGAGTGGTATTGTCCATGCACATTTATTATACCAGCTATAAATGTTGAAGAAGCAGAGAGGCCCAGTATCAGCAGCCTTTGGCTCCTTCCCAGCAGTCACTTGTAATTGGAACTGAGTCCATCTACAAGGTACGTAAAGCAGCACAGCTAGATTTAGATCATAAATATAGATGTCATCCATAATCAGGAATAGAGAAAATTTCAAGTCACACAGGCTATGCATTCTCAGAGATGCATATGTCATCCACTTATAATGGGAGGAAAAATAAAGACAGCATTCCACAAAAAAAGAAAAATAAATAAATGGTTTATCTGCCTCTTTTTCTTAAACAAAGGTCAAGGGTGGGAGCTTGTCTATAGAAGACAGGACAAAAACGGGTCTGTTCTAATTAACAAAAAGTAATTTTGAGGTATGGTAGATTGTATTGTAGTTAACAAATATATGTTGTCCCTCCTCACAGATTATTGTATTTCCCTGTCACATCAATGTCAAAAGTGATGTGTAACTTGAATTAATGTCTGAAGAATCTATAATGATTTGCTTTTTCATCCCCATTATTGTTTATATTGTTTATCTGTGTCACCTGTGTACCACTCCATTCTTTCTCTCCCCCTCCCCTTCTCTCTCCCTCTCTCTCTGTGTCTCTCTCCCTCTCTCCCTTGAATAATCCTGCCAGAAGGTTGTCAATGTAATAATATTTTTTCAAAGAACTAACTGGTAATTGTATTGAGTCCATGTATTGTGTGTTTTGTTTTCTACAGAAAATTTTTGAAACATATAATACTGTTTTATTAAGAGGTAATCTCTTTCACATAACCTTTATTTTCTCTGTTATTTTTCTTTTTTTAGAAGCCAGAGAACTAATTAGTTTTAAGCCTTTTCCCCAAAGTATACATACATATATATGCTTCTTCTAAAAAATATATAAGTATATATACATATTTTTAATTACTTTATTGTTGTTCAA